>CAKNYM010050351.1:329602-357013 GCA_932195095.1 Andricus curvator
ACCAAGAACAATGAATTTTCATCCAAATAGTTGAATTTCAAAACTAAACATTCATAAAAACTTTCAAATTGTCAATCAAACAGTTGAATTTACAACCAAATAGTTGATATTAAAAAAGGCAGTTAAATTTTCAATCTAGAAGGTGAATTTTCAATTAAAAAAGATAACTTTTCTACCAAAAGATGAATTTTGAATCCAGAAGGACGCATATTAAATAATATTATTTTTTAACAAAATAGTTTAGTTGTCAACAAAATACTAAAATTTTCTACCAAATAGTAGAATTTGTAACCAAAAGAGAAGAATTCTGAACTCAAAATATAATATTAGACTTTTCAAATAAAAAGAATTATCGTTCAAACAAAAATATGACTTTTTTAAAAAAAGTTGAATTTTCTACCAAATAATTGAATTTTCAATAAAAAAGTAGAATTTTTAACCAAACGAGATCAATTCTGGACCAACAATATGATAGCAGACCTTTCAAATAAAAATAATTAGTTCCCAATCATAAAAGATGAATTTTCTACCAAAAGACGAATCTTCAATTCAAGAGGACGAATTTTCTATCTAAAAATACGAATGTTCAAGAAAACAGTATAATTTTCGACCAAAAATGATGACTTTTTTTTACAAAATAGTTGAATTTCTAACAAAATAATTAAATTTTTAACCAATGAGTAGAATTTTTAACCAGACGAGGTGAATTCTGGACAACGAATATTATAGTAGACTTTTCAATTAAAAATAATTACCTTTTAACCATGAAAGATTAAATTTATACTAAAATAAGATGAAGTTTCAATCCAAAAGGACGAATTTCCTATCTAAGAAGATGAATATTGAACAAAACAATGTAATTTTTTACCAAAAATAGAAGTTTTTAACAGAATAGTTGAATTTTTAACAAAATAATTAAATTTTCAACCAAATAGTAGAATTTTTAACCAAACGAGATAAATTCTGGACAAAAAAACTGATAGTAGACTTATCAATTTAGAAAATTAACTTTTAACCAGAAAAGATGAATTTTCTACCAAAAGACGAATTTTCAATCCAAAAGGATGATTTTTCTATTTAAAAAAAAAAAACAATGTTCAAGAAAACAGTTGAATCTTCGACCAAAAATGCTAACTTTTTAACAAAATAGTTGAATTTTTAAGAAACTAATTAAATTTTCTACCAAAAGAGATTAATTCTTAACTCAAAATATAATGGTAGACTTTTCAATTTAAAATAATTCACTTTTAACAAAAAAATAGGACTTTTCTACCAAAGGATGAATTTTCAATCTAAAAGGAGTCTAATTTTCTGGCTAAAAAGACGAATGTTCAACAAAACAGTTAAATTTTTTACCAGGAGAGATGAATTCTGAACCAGAAATATAATAATAGCCTTTTCATTTAAAAAAAATTACCTTTCAGCCAAGAATAGTTGGATTTTCTCATCATGTTCTATTAATTCAGTTTTCATTTAAGCGAAAAAACGAGAAAAAGGGGATATTTCTTGGAAACAGGGGGAAAAAGAGGAATTATTTTGAAAACGAAAAAAGAGGGAATTGAGGAAAGAGTGTGAAGTTTGCGATTTAATGAACCGCACTGAAAATTCTGCGTCAGGAGCAACTGATGTTATTTCAGAATATAAACTGCTACGTTCCGCAAGAAAAGGGCCCATTTTTTAGATCGTATTGTAGGAGATATTAGTGTTTTTGTAAACTAGGATCTAAAATATAGATTCAGTATGCCAATTTTCAGTAATTAATCATAATAATTTAGGGTGACTATGTAATTATTATATATACCATTAAGCCATTTCCCTTTCGGCGAGCCTCAAGGGGTAAGCGTGACACTACCCGATTCGGGTAGTGTTTCTAGGTGGATAGTTTCTTGTAGTAAATAACTACAAGTGTGGGCTCACCACACCCACCACCGCCAACAGCAACGCAGTCGTATCAGACGGTCACCCATCCAAGTACTAACCGCGCCCAACACTGCTTAACTTCAGTGATCTAACGGGAACTGGTATTTCCAGCGTGGTATGGCCGTTGAAGTTTTAGTTCTCAAATCTAAAAGGAACTTTAGTACATATTTGAACGATCCATCAAGACAACACATTCATTTTGGAACGAAACATAAACTTAAAAATCTTAAATATAAAATGATATTCGATATTTTAACGGAGATGGTTGGTATCACAGAGGACAATTCCAAAAATATTTTTTTTCAAGGGCAAGACGATATTTATTGCAAAATTGAAAACAAATCTGAAAAATTCCCGGTTCTCAAACAAATTCCCGGTTACTTCCCGGATTTATCTCGGTGCTCAAAATTGCAGGCTGATTTCCCGTTTCCCTGTACCTGGCCACCCTGTTCATCTTTTTCATAAGCATGTAGTTTTAAGAATTTTTTTGGGGTTCTTTCCACCTGGTTCTTAGCGTTCTCTCTTTCAGGGCTCCACACAAACCCAGCGTATTCAAGTTTCGAGCGTACGAAGGCCTTAAATAATGCTATGAGAGAGTTTAGATTTTTGAATTTTTTGGTGAATCTAATAATATATCCAAACGTTTGACTGGCCGAATTTACAATGTAGTCTATACGCTCTATATAGTGCAGTTTATTGTCTAGCATTATGCCTAAATCTAAGATAGATCTGACTCTTGTTATCGGGCTGCCCTCATTTTTGTAATCAAAATAAATTGTTTCCGTGTTCCTTGTAAATGAAATTACTTGACATTTATTAATATTTACGGATAGATTCATATCTTGAATCAAATCAAGAAAATCCAGAAAATCCTTTTGTAGGATTATACGCCCATCACATGAATTATCTCAATATACATCTTTGTATCATCCCCGAAAGTAATTTTTTCTACGTTATTTAAGTCTTTGCTATCATTATGCCTGTATTTAGAGATAATCGCTCTGTTCACATTTCTTAAAATAGGAAAATTTCTGACTGCCTTTCGAGTTGCGGAGTAAACGCCTTTTTTCAATAAGAGATTGTAGATAAAGCTAAAAGGAATTGGAATGGTGTCCGCATAAGCCTTCAGAAGGAAGCCAGGAATCTTGTCTATACCTGAAGTTTATTTATCTTCAAACGATTCCATAATATTTTTTATATAATGTATTTCGACTTTGAATTTATACCCTAAATGTTCGCTAGAGTTTGATAATGCTTTTATAACTATTTTATCTCTTATGAATACACTGTCAAAATACGAAGTAAAGGAGGGCATTTACAATTTCTTTGGGGTCATGAATCATATGAACATTGACGCACATTCTTCCAGGAATCCTAGATTCGTTTTTAAGGTTTCCCAGATATGACCAGAAATCTTAACTGAGGATTCATCGCATTTTTTTGTGTACGCGTTATAATCCCTCTCAATATCATCAACTTTGATTCCCTTCGCAGAAGTAGAAAGCACTCCTGTAATTAGGGGTTTTCTACCTGTTAGCGATTGAGTCGTAATTTACCCTTGCCTTTGATTTAACGAATTAATTCTTGGGAATATCTGTGAGGATATTTACAGGGTCCACCTCGGAAAGCGAATCTAGGAACCTTTTTATCTATTACATCATCCATAAAGAAAATTTTCTTTATTCAACAAAATCGTTTTCTTGGCTGCATTTGGTTGGTTTCAGAAAATATTTTGGTCAAATGAACAAAACCTTCGTTTAGTTGACCAAATTCATTTGCTTCAATCAATCGAAGTTTTTGGTTGAATCGTTTTGTTGATTTTAGAAAATATTTTATTGATTTAACAAAATTTTTTGGTTGGATCTACATAATTTAAGAGAGCGTTTTACTAGAATCAAGCAAAAGATTTGGTTGAATAAACCAAAATATTTTGTTGAAAGCATCTTAAAGTGACGGACGCTCGCGAATTTGATACGATCGCGTACTCCAATTCAACATGACAGATCCGGAAGCAGAATCGATTGGGATTAGGTGATTATGTGAAAATACGGAAGATTATTTGAATCTTTATGTGTGCCTATGATTGCGTGATTAGGTTCTTGATAAAAAGAAAACAGAACTATTTTTTGAATCAACTAAATAAAGGATACAGCACAATTTATACTGCAAATTGCTTGCCGTAGAATTTTCTAGTCTTGTGATGTTTATTAGTTTAATAAACTACTAAATAAATCACACTAGACGACATAATTCCATGTAAGCCAATTATGCACAATGTACATTGTGCTGGGTCTTTTATGGTTAGATGAAATACACGTTTTGGTTAAATCTACCAAATTATATTTCGTCGTCTCGTTCTTCTAGATCAAATTTGTAGTCATACGCTTCCTGCTTGATCTGATCACAGTTTTAAAGCTATTTTAAAAAAGGAAAAAAGTTTCCGCGAGCCGCTCGGTTTCCCTTGGCACTGGCTCTGCGCACCCGGTAACTCATTATGTACATTAAAAGTGTATATCATTTTTTCATCATCGCAATGGTTTGCTTTAAAAATCTACAAATTTGATCTAGAAGAACGAGACGACGAAATATAATTAACCGATTAAACGAACTTACCTTAAGTGAAATTCAATCGGGATTATATGAGTCGTCTCGTTCGAATAGATCAACCCCTCCCTACTCAAATAATTTTTTCTTTCAGGGAAAAATCCCTGCAATTGCTATTTACTAGCTTTAAAATTAATGAGTTACCGGGTGCGCAGAGCCAGCGCCAAGGGAAACCGAGCGGCTGGCGGAAACTTTTTTCCTTTTTTAAAATAGCTTTAAAACTGTGATCAGATCAAGCAGGAAGCGTATGACTACAAATTTGATCTATTCGAACGAGACGACTCATATAATCCCGATTGAACTTCACTTAAGGTAAGTTCGTTTAATCGGTTAATTCTTTCCTTAGACCAGCAAAAACACCTGTTTGAATTAACTAAAATATTCCCTTGGATCGAGCAAAATATATGCTTGGATTAACCAAAAGTTTTTCTTGGACCAACCAAAATACTTGCTTGTATCAACCAAAAGACATGGTATAATCAACCAAATGCTACTAACCAAAAAAATTTTTTGGGTCAACCAAATATTTTGTTGATTATTTTTTTTTATTTACGCAAAAGTCACTGCTCTACAACTTCTAATTCGGCGTCATAAACGTCGCTTTATTCAGAAATGAGTTAATTAAAAACAGCTGAGCATGATTAATTTGCCCTGACATATGGGTAAAAAACGGTCAACGTTGTGAGGTCACTCATGACCAATTGGGGCTAAATCATCGATTTTTTTAGAATTACTGGAAGCGGCGTCTACTTTAATTAATATATATATATATATATATATATATATATATATATAATTTTTGTTGTAAAATTAACTGGTTCAGAAATATAGATGCAAACATCAGAATTTGATTTTTCAGACACTTTAAAAAGAAATCCGTTTTACTTTCAAAAATCATAACTTGGCACCTACTGAAGATCATCATTTTGATCAATAAAAATTTTCATTGTACCTTTATTTGTTTTCATTTCCCAAAAATGTTGCAACCCCAAACTACACTGAGTTGGGCGTGCTTTTGAGGATCAGCGTTCAACAATGTTCTTTTTTTCAAATTTTCCCAGCATTTTGTCTAGTTCAATTTTTCTGTTGGGCATTTTGCTCTGAAATGTGATTGGAAGGGTCAATCTACGCGAACACGATTTTTGAACTTTTTTCAAAAATATTTTCGGGCCACGTAGTAGTGATTTCTAGGAAATTTAGAATTTACATCAGGACCACTGAATAAACCGTTTTAGCAAACAAACGGGCTCTACCTAGTTAAAACGTAAAAAACTACTGCCTGGACTAACATGAGAGTCTCTGGTGCTTAGAAGGTGGATATCGTATTTTGTAAGGGCACATTCTAACGCCTCTAAAAGTAATGTAATTCATTAAATAATGAATCCATTAATCCTCAGTTATAACGATGCAGATATATGTATAGCGAGCCATGTAATTCAATATTCTGGGATAAGAACCGAATGCGTAACGCTTACCCCGAAAGGGATTTGGCTTAATGGTATAATAATAATAATATATAGTATAAGATATAAAATATGATATATATATATAAAGTACAATATAATATAATATAAAATCATATAATAATATAATATTAGGGTAAATATAATTTGGGGAGTCTCGATGGATCAGGTGGTTAGGCGCTCGGACTTCACGTCGGAAGTCTAAGATTCGATCCCTGCGCCGGTACCTGTGGACATTTTTCTATGTATTTTTACTGAGGTTCTGGTGGTTTGGATCCCACCTTAAGCTGTACGTCCCCCACCCTGCACTTGGCTATAACGTAGTCCGTGGATGATGGGGTAAAAACCATGCTTTACCACTAATTACATATAACGGGGCGGCTGCATGAAGACTATTCAGAAATTCAACTTCAATTGACTCACCCCTCCCTCTTGTTACAATTTGTGACATTTCTGTCGATCCCCAACCGTAAAGTCTTAAAACTATTTGATAATAGTATGATAATATGTACTTTGAATTAAATTCTTTAGGCATTTTTTTCATTTGAAAACATTGGTATAATTTAAAAATTAACTTAGACGGCAGATTAACCTCATAAATTATACATATATAATATAACAGATAAGTAATATAATAATAAATAATAAATATATATAGATATAAATATGAATAAATAATAAATGATAGAATAGAATATATAGACAGCACACTTATTGAATAAATTTTTTTTTCGTGTCGACGATATTGGCCTCTAATGTATCTACACTGATTAAAATTTTATTTTTTGATCAAATTAAAATAAATAATAATCGATTTTGATTAGATAGGCTGAGATCGGAAAATATATTCATTGCTGTATTTTTATTTGTTTGATAAAATAGTTTCTATTATAGCCGAAGGTCTTTCATGAAAGAAAAATCTATCTTTAATTTTAAAAATCTATGTTTTTAATAAAAACTATAAACTATATAAAAACTATAAACTATAATTTTCTGAGTGTCTCCTTTTGATTTTAGAAAATATTAATTTTTATGTTTGACTATACAATATGATCAAATTTATTTTTTTAAATAAGGCAATTGAAAATACTGTTTTGTTCATAAATAACATTATCACACCATTGAAAAAATTGTTCTTTATTTTGCAATGGCATACGAAAAATGTTCTTTATTTTTCATTGGCATATATTTTTAAAATCTTTGAGTCGGAATATTTTTTATATATCCGTGTCTACGCGTGTCGAAATTTCGGTAAGAATAGCTGGATTTGGTAAAGGTGCTATTCTTATCGAAATTTCCACGACACTTGTTAAATAATATCTTTTTCCAATTGCTCCAGGGACTTCTAAATATATTTACATTGCAAAAATAAAATCGTTGACTTTCTTGAAAAAGGATACAAATACAGAAGTGAGATTCAAGATTAATACTCAAACTGAAAGAAGCCGCGAATAAAATTTAAAAGATAAAGAAAAAGGCAAATTGAGATCACTAAAAAAGCGATTAAAGGCTTTATTAAGCATACTTTAATTAAGGATACAATTTAAGAATGAAGTAAATTAATGCTCCACGAAAAATGGGCTTACCCTGAATTTCCCTGCAAATATATGCAGCACCAAAAAAATTCGAATTATCGAAAATTCGTATTATCGAAAGTAGGAATATAAACGCACATAATGCGTTTGAATACGTTAATAATACGTTCCATAGCAATTTTTTTCCAATGAGGGCTGTATGAAACTTTTTTTTGCGCATATTTAATACTTAAAAAAAGCTTAACTGAACGTGAACATTTTGATAAGATAAAAGAATCAGGAAAAGGGAGAAATATGGTTATCTGTTATTAAATTAATTCCTGTTATGAAGAAGTGTGAAAAGAACGAAAAGTGATTCTTCGTAAAATAAATTTGTTGGCTTCGAAAAGAGCCATTTGGTATGCTGCAAATAGCAGATTAATGAATAAAATCAGTAGTTTCTTCTGTTTGATGAAACTTTTTCCCTCGAAGAAGTTTCCAATCAACTCTAAAGCAGCGAAGATAGTATCTGGCACATCACTTTGTTCAGAAGCAAACCTAAGAGAAATTGCTAAACCAAATTCAGCATCTCTAAATTCCGTTGGTGGTGTTACCCCCTGATCTTCAGCATCATTCTCGTCATCAGATATCACAGGTTCTTGTGCCTTTACGTTCGTCCTCTTCTTGCATCGCAGCATTTTCAACTTTAGCTTTCATGATACCAGCTTTACGATAGCAGTGACATCAGTCCAAGCTTTTTTTAAATCGAAAATGGCATCCAAAAAATTAAAATCAGGGAACCCCCTTTTCTCATCCGAAGCCTTGAGAAATCTTTTTATGATTCTCTTCCGGTAATTAACTTTAAGGTTTTTGATAATTCCTTGATCCATTGGTTGCAATTGTGAAGTCAATTCCGATGGTAAGTAAACTACTTTTACGGCTTTTAGTGTTTTCATCAAAACTGTCGGATGAGCCGGACAATTATCCGCAAATAAAATAACGTTCTGATTTTTTCTTTCGAATTGGCGATCAACTTTATGAAGCCAGTCTTCATATATTAAACTGGCCATCCAAGATTTTTGATTATTCTTGTAAAGTACTGGTAAAGACTTGATTCCCATGAAACATCGTGATTTTTTTGATTTGCCTACTACTAATAACTTTAATTTTTCTTTACCAGACATATGAGTCTCAATCCTATTTAACACATAACTGCACGAGCAAACAAACTTGATTTATATTAGCAGAACCACATCTGCAATACACGTAAACCCCACCCTTATAACATACGCCGATCACCACCAATCGCAACGGGCCAATCACATGCAATCGCCTAAACGGAGAAAAATGGACGGTCAAAGTTAGAGGGTCAAAATTTAGAGAGCCAGTCCGTTCTTCTAGATGCTCTAAAGAGCCTTTCAGAATTTTGTTTACATAGTCAGAGAGACTCTTATTTTATGGCCAGTCTGAGTGTTGGAAGAATGTCAGACTCACTATCAGGGATAATCGAAGTATCCTTTCGGGATGGTCAGTACGATCATCTTGTTTTCACTCATTTCGACCATCCACGGAAGAGCAAAAGAACCCATCGCGGAGGGCCAACCTGATTAGTTACCGTTGGCGTGTTTATTTAAAATGAATAAATGTGTAAGTCAAATTATCACAACAAATAATAAATGTAAAGTGCATAAGAATATTAGGAATTATTGTAAATTCATATTTAAGATGAAAAATATATTCCTTTCTTTAAAAATTAAAATGAATCATTTATTTTTGAGGAAAAAATCTAATAAATAATTTAAATTTTACTTCACAAGTCCTTCTTGTGAGCAAAGAATTATTTTTAATAACTTTACTCTTATTATCTGCTGTTTAAAATTGCTTTTCACATTTCATCATTTCAAGTTAGCGCGCCAACCTCAACCAATCCGGTTGTCGACGCGATGGATGCAGTGTGAAAGGATAACGATAGTTGAGAGGGAGCACCGTAGTTCAGAGAAATTTCGGAGTGAATGAATGTCATTGAGCCGTTCAGCGTCACATTGGCTGTTTATTGAACTTAAACATATTTTTAACAAGTTTAAACTGCTTTTTGATATTTCGAATATGTGTGGAGAGTGAAGTGCATAAGAGAGAACGTCACATTTGATGCTTCCGTGGGATTTAGGATAAAGGCGTAACTGGATGTTCAGCTATCAATTTTTTGTCACCGTGTCGTTGCAAACTGAAAACGTGCAAAAATTTTTAGCATTCATTGATGATGCAGAAAATAACGAGATGTGGTATATTGGTTCCTGAGTTCAATTCAGTGTTTGAAATCTTACAATTCAGTGTGACACCGTGCCGTGTCCTTAGCCTTTCGTGCTCCCAAAAATATATTGTCAATGTGCACTATTTTTGCATATCAAATTATGTCTCATACACCTCACTCTGCACAAAGAATAAAAAATGCTTTCAGAATTAATGTATTTCATATAAATTTTCAGGTTTTATAGGTTCTCCTTAATTTAATAATTTCCAGTCTCTTATAAGAGAGAGACTGGAATAAGTAGGAAAAGGACAACAACTATAGAAAATGCAGGATAATCAAATCGACCCCCTGAGATGGCCAGATCGACTGTCCGAGGAGATCAAGTCGACTATCTGATATGACCAAATCAACCTTCTATGATGGACGATTCGACCGTTTATAATGATCAGTTCCACCATCTCTCATGATTGGTTCGACTCTCTATGACGCTTGAGTCGACCGTCCGAGATGACCAAGTCGAAACTCTGAGATGATTGATTTGAACCTCTTGTTTTAATCTTCTAGAGATAGTCGTTTCAGCCATCTTCAAGGGCTGTCCTAAAGTTGACCCTGCGATATAGTCTGTCTGCGCATCTAGATGGCCAAAATGACCTTCTATTTTTCTCCGTGTAGGTTATAAATATGAATTTTTCGAAGTATTTTAGTTACTGACTGCCGTACTTCGAGTTATAGAGGTTATAAACACGGCGGAGCTTATATTATTCTTCGAATTATCGAGGAATTTGAATTATCGAACTTCGAATTATTGAAAAATATTAACATGGGAAACGTCGATTTTCAGCCGGGGCCGAGAAAAAGTTCGAATTATTCAAAATTCTTATTATAGAGGTTCATATTATCGAAGTTTCACTGTATATAGGCAGGGGTTTACTTGTACGCCAAGCGCAATATTGTGCACGTCGTTTCCGGTTGGTTGGATGTCAGAAGGCGACTGAAGAAAGCAAAGCCAAAAATTACGAGAGACAATAATTTTTCCTGTTGTCTGACATTATCGACCAACGAAGCAAAATAATAAACAAACGTGAAACTAAAGTAAAATAAAAGTAAAGAGTTAAGTTAAGGAAAGACAGCAGATTTATGAGTTCAGGAAATTGAGCTTAGTGGAGAGGAATATTTGAATCTATTCTAAAGTTTCTTGTAATTCCGACTTGACCTAAAAGCCAATCTTCATAAATTTCGGTTTCTATTGCTCATAAATTCTCACTCTGCTGAAGAAACGTTTTTATTCTCGTGGAATGCAAATTTAGAATACGACCTTTAACATTATTTTGTAGACCCAGGTGTTGAAACTAATTAAAAGTCATTCTAATTTCAATAGTTAGCTATTAAATTTAAATGCGTCCTTAATTATTTCTTATTTAATAGAAAATAGTGTTTGCCGATAGTTATGTGATTAAATACTTAATTAAAGCCACGAGACGTGACACCTCCCATCTTAATTATGGGGGAAGTGTCACGTCTCGTGACGGAAATTATTTATCATCTTAATAATAATTAATTACATGCAATTATTTCAACAAATTTAGTTAATGTTATGAGTTCAAGTGCTCAGATGAAATCTCACCAAGTTTATCTGTAATCTAAATATATTTGGAACCTCTTACAACTCAAAATCCACTCATTTTCTTGGATCAATCTATGGATTTAATGTTAAGTGCGATCCGAGCTTACACATGACCCTAGCAGGGATTCAGACGTGTTCGTGATAACTTCTTGGTTGCGGAGTTAGGCTCACTCCTGGGAGACGTTAGGGGTTCATAAATGTCGGGTAGAATTTTCCGGAAACGTTATTCATCCGGCACTAGGGATTGTATTCCAATAGTTATTTTTTTACTGTTGCATATAACAATGTCTCTCTGTATCAAACTTCTTTATGGTCAAATAAAAATACATTTGTTAGACATTTTTAAAACCTACGGAATCTACTTTCCTTTTATTTTTATATTCTTTCATTGGAAAGGATCTCTTTTGTTTTTTTTTCTGTGCAAAAGCCCACTACTGAAAGAAAGTTTGGGTACATTTCCCTTGAGCGTTCAGGAATTAATACTGTACTTCAAAGATGAATATCTGTGAAGAAACTTAGTCGAGGTCGAGGACTTTGCTAGCAGAATCATTTGAAAGGTTAGAAAATTTCGTGTCGAATCCGCCTACGTTAAAATTATTTTAATAAGTCAGTCAAAAAATATTTAACTTCAAAGCCAAAGTGCTTTTTAGAAAATTTGAAATTTTGAAATCTTGGGTATTATGTAATTACTGATATTAATAAAAAATATTTACTTGTGCAATAGAAATTTTTTGAAATCAAAAGTCCGAGATTAGTCGCTAGCTTTCATTTATTATAAGGTGCAACGTCAGATTCCATTATATATACAATGGAACATAATGAACTTTTGGCTTCCCAAAAATTTATATTGCACGAGTAAATATTTGTTATGAATGCTCAGCAATTACATGATATTTAATCATGCTCTTCGTTTAGATTTAAAGAGTAGGATTTACTCTTGATTTTATGATTTATTCGAAGTTTCAGGAACACTTTTCCAGATTTGGCAGAGTTGAACTCAACATTTCAAAATATTCATTTTGCTTAAAAAAACTGTTGACTTTGAAGCTAAATATTGTTTGACTCGTTCATTAATATTATTTCAACGTAGGCGGATTCAACGTGACATTTTCTATTTTTTCAAATGATTCTACATACAAAGTCGTAGATTCAGTTAAATTTAAATTTAAATTTTTTTAAATTTAAAAAATTTAAAAAAATTTTAAAAAATAATTACTCCTCTTGTTATTAATTTTTATGTGAAAAAGTGGTTTATAAATAAATGTATCTGGACAGAGCTACATTTAAAATCTCTTTAGAACCTTCCCCCCTAACTTACCGCGGCTTAGTATTTTTAAGATGCCTACAGATCCCTATTAATGCCTATATCCTAGGTTACATAGTTTTGAACAAAAAAATTAACGGATGAAATCGAGCTTTGGCACACTTTTTTGGTCTTAAAAAAACAACGAGTTTGTTAACCAGCATTCCTTGGTCAACGGTTATGGTTTTATCCATCGAAAATGCTTTCCAAAAATCAAATATTCCAATTTTACGTCCGACGACGACAGATACGTGAAAAAAGTTCAAGAGAAAAAGTTAAGCTTTTTAAAATATCCACAATTTTTCTTTAAACCGTTTTTTGATAAGATTCGTCTTTTTGGTTTTATGCATCGAAATGAATAGGAGAGACCACCGTACAGTAGATAATGATCTTACAGTAGATAATCTTTTTAAACTGCTAATCGATGTTAAATAATTAATTTAATGTAATTAATAGTTAGAACACGATGCGTGTTAATATATTAAAATTTTGATTGATTATTTTACTTATATTTGTGCTTATAATTAAGGATTATCTACTGTAGGGTAGTCTCCTCTAAGTCGAAAATTCTAATTGCAAGCCAAATGACGTCAGATACGTAAAAAACTTTAAGAGAAGAGTTGTAGCTTTTTGAAAAACCTATAATTTTTTCGTCAAACATTTTTCATATGAATCAATAGTTTGGTCTCATTTAACGACAATGCTATGAAAAAAATCAAAACTTCAAATTTTGAGCCAAATGACGTGAGATTGTACAATATTCGATGTTTCTAATTCAATATCGTATTATTGTTAGCAATACAAATTCAAAACCATTGTAATTCTAGCGATTGAAATAGCAAATGATATGCTTTTGACAAAAAGGTCTTGTCTTTGAAGGCTTTGACTTAAAATGTATTTGAATTTTCAAAGCTACAATACTTTGAAATTGTCAAATTTTGAATGTTTAATTTTCATTAATTGAAAAGAAGTGTCTATACGTGTACCGATAAAATCAGGTTATTTGTACTGACATTTCGGTACACTTAGGCACGACGTAATTTAAAAAATTTCAAATTGTTAAGTTTTCAACAATTTTAACTTGTAAACGTTCTAAAATAATTTCAGAATTCAAATCGTTCAAAATTGCATGATTTCAAATTTTTTAATTTTAAATTTGTCCAATTTCCATTGTCCTATATTTAACATTTTTATATTCATCAAGGTTTTGTAAGCTTTTGATTCAAAATCAAACAAAATTAAAAGTTTCCAATCTTAAATTATTCTAAGCAATTCAAATTCAAATTACTAAATTTTAAACGTTTAAAATTAATTAATTTTCAAGTTCGAATTCTTTTTGATGAAATCGAAAAATTTTAATGTTGCAAATAATAAAAAAGCAGCTTTCTGAAATTCTATTGTGAATCTTTTTATTCTATTAAAATAAATTACAAAACTTTAGATCGTAAAATGCAAGAGGATGCATTTTTAACAAAAAAACACAAAAACTTAATCTAATCCTACTTTTAGTAGCGAAATCACAATTAATTTGAGATTAAGTGTCAACAGAATAGAGAACGTAATGACTTGTCAATATTATATTACTCTGTTGAAGCTGTTAAACTTTCTAGTGAAATTACTCAAGTGAAATCAAGGGATTATTGAATTTCCAATCCCACTGTAACTAGAATATTACATTATTTACACGGTTAGGTACATTAGGACTCATTACTGCAGTGAATGAGCGTTGATTTTATTAAATGAAATATCATGAGTAACTCTGATTTTATTTTAAAAATCAATTTTAACTGTTGTTTTCTTCTTGCTTGTTAGTTGACAAAAGAAAAACAATTTATTATTTGTAATCAAAGTTGACTATTTATAAAGTGAAAAAAATAGTGTCTGGTTGAAACTACTGTATAATAACTATATGAAAAGAAGATTAAACTCTCTCAGTATGATTCATTTATTTTAATTTTAATTTTATGCAGTTAATGAGGGTCTACGTAAAAGGTATGTCATTCATACCTTATTATTATAACCTACATTTGCTCTATCTAAATTATTGCTCATACGTATGGCATATTGTTTAAATTAAAAAACTATTTTATAATCAGATTATGTTTCTAATTTGCAATGCAAATGACTTCTATGACCGCAAATTAAACTGCTATAAAGGAAACAACATTAGCTCAGACATTTAGGTACCCCATAGCAAAAGAAGCTAAAATAAGGAGAAATAGGTTAATTTTTTCACGAAAAAGGAGGAAAATGTGGGAACGAATGAACAAGTTATTTTACATGTAGAAAAGAAAAAATAATCTTTTTATAAGAAATGTTCGTTGGAAATTCAATTACGGCGATGTAAAAAATTCAAAAATAAAATAAAATTTGTTAGATAGACAAATGTATATGTTAAAAATCGTTTTCGTAATCGAGGATATTTTCTCTCTTTAAAAGCACCATAATATTAATAATTCAATTGTGAAACTTGTAAGTATAATTAAATATTTCTTTCCCAGATTTGTCATTTCGTCTTTATAATAATTAACACTTTGAATATGAAGCTACATTCTGCAATTTTGCATGACATTAAAGTTTCATTTCAACCTTAAATAGCTTGGTTTGGAATAGATCAATTAAACATTTGTGAATTTTTTATTGTTAATATTTTTAAATAAACTTTCAGATCCAAATCAGATTCAAATGGATAAATTTTGAAGGTTTGACTTTAAATTGTTGAAGCTAATAGATCATTCACACGGAAAAAATTTATCCGTGAAGAAGTCACGAACTTGTAGCTAGGTGTCGGATACGAGATAAAAAAATGAAACATTAAATCCTTATTTCTATGAGAAATATATGGATAAATTTCGAAGTTTCTTACGAACAGTTCGAATTTCCTACGAACAGTTCCTGAAAATTTCAGACTGAAATAAAAAGAGGCAAAATTTTATTTGTGCGATTTAATTTTATATTAATTTATAAATTCGCAACTCAGATGATTCGAACCTCAAACACTGCTGACTCACCAGTTTCTAAACATAAACCAGGAGTGAGTAAACACGCGCAGCCATCGAGGCCAAACAAAGTAGGTATTATAAAACTTCTAGCCACTCATCCGACGAGCTCGAGGCACACATACGAGCGCACACACGCACCGCGCGTGTGTGCGTGGGCCACGTACAGGGAGACTTAGTTTCGAGTTCCCAGATTTGTCGGGAAAGCTCGTGAGTGCTCTGAGAATCTTTTCCCAATCACTCGTAATATTTTTGTAATTATTCACGTGAAAAAAAGTGATGAACCGTTTTAGAATTTTCACATCGAGTTCGTCAATCTTTCTCAAACTTCGCAGGTTATTTACGAAAATACATAAATATCCGATGAATTTTTCTCATATCCGAGACCTAGCTACTAGTTCGTGACTTTTTTACGGATAAATTTTTTCCGTGTAATTTTGCAGTTGAACAATTTGAAATATTACATTTCTGAATTATTTAACTTTGTACATTTCAAATAAAAAATGTTCACCTTCTAATAATTCTTTTTTAAATTGCTATATATTTTGTAAGTATTCCAATTTTATATTGGATAATAAATTCTGTCTCCGGTTTTCACATTTTACGATATATCATTTTTTTATTTTGTAATTTATTTTTTTTTAGAAAAATGTATAAAAGTGCTTTAATATTGTATAGATGCATTTAATAATTATTTTTATACTCGCACCTAGAACTATGTATCTTGCTCTATATTATAGCGGTAACAAAACCTTTAATTTTAATTATAAAAATTAATGAAATACATTTTAATTTCAAATTTAAAGAAGTTAAATTATTTATAATAAATAAATCTGTATTGCTAACAGTCTTTACAGGCCCAAATTCTCTAATTATACTACCTTATTGAAAATTCTCACTTTTTATTTATAAAAAATGTATTTAAGTGCTTTAATATTGTATAGATGCATTTAATTATTTTCATACTAGCACCTAGAGCTATATGTCTTGTTTTATAGTATAGCTGTAACAAAAAATTAAATTATAATCATAAAAAATAATTAAATACATTTTAAATTCAAATTCCAAAAAGTTAAATTATTTATAATAGATAAATCTGTATTGATAACAGGCTTTACAAGACAAAATGATCTAAAACAGAAGAAATAAGCAGATTTTGATTCATATTGGAGGGGCACTCTTCTACTATTATAAAACTAACTCACCCTAAGTATCACCTTCAAAAAAATTTGTTTAAAAAAGTTATGAACAAATTATGAAAAATCAAAAAATCAAATATTTTTCAACGGATTTTAATGACTTTCATATATAATGAACACAATATTAAGGCAGCTTAAAAAAAAAAATTAGGAAGCAATTCCTTTCATCAGGAGGGGGTAAAGAAAATGATAGTAAATTTGTAATATTTTTTTTTACACCGTCATTTTTTCTATAGAATACATACATCCAAAGTAACAACATTGATTTTTTCAGACATGACTGGGTGCGTTGAAGTTACCTTTTATTCACTTGTTTTGTTGTGTTTTGTGCATGTAACTTTCGAAGTAATAATAAGGAGAACGATCTCCATTAGGGTGGTCCAGGAAAACAACATTTTTGATTTATTGAAGTCTTGCCCTTTCATGTTGTGCTGTTTGGTAAAAAAATATTTTCCTATTTTTTTGAAATTTTTTTCTTCTAATTTTTAAGTATTTACATCTTATATTTTAAAATACAAATTAAGGAAATTATGCGAAATAAATTCTAATTTTAATTGGTTTTTATAAAAATATTTTCGAATATTAAAGAAAAAATTATAGAACTGGTTGTTTAAAAAAAAACCTAACAGATTGCTTTTCATTTTAGGCTTTAAATATTCAGAAGACACCCCTAAAACAGAATTAGACAGAAACTGAGATGCGCAAGCTCTTTTCAGTGAAAATTGGTATCTAAAATTTATTTGCAAGTGCAAAGAATTAGGAAAACAAAATTTAAAAAAATGGCACCAAATGAGGGGGTGCGACTTTAAAAAGCCCAAATTTCAATTTTTTTTTGCCACCCTAAACTCAAAACTTGATTATTGCTAATAGTTTTTCCTGTTGTTCTTGTTTGTTGTTCTACCTAGTTTGCGCATAATAATACTATTAAAAGTAATATTATTTATTTTATGAAAGATTATATTATTACTTGAACAGTATTAATATACATGAACCAGGTAGGCCAACAAAAACGAACATCGGCCAAAATTACTTATCACAATGGTTAATAAAATCAATATGGAAAAACAAATCTTCTCATAAGGTGGGAATATACCTACAGGTATAAAAATAAGAATTTAGTTGAAGTTCTCATGTAAAGAGTTGGCAAAAAAGAATCCCAGCAGAGCTAGAGAGGAGTTTTTTTTACGAAATTGAAGAAATAATATTATATACTTTTAACAGTATTAATATACACGAACTAGGTAGACTAACAAACAAGAACACCAGAAAAAATTACTGGCAATGATCAAGTATATTATAACATATAAACATATAATGTCTCAAAATAGTTTCATTTTTTGTTCTAGAAATTTGAAATGATGACGAAAGCAAACATTATTATTTCAGTTAAAATCCAAAAGAATTAGAAAAGGGAATTAGGCAGGTTGAGCGATTAAAATTGTCAATAAATACAATCAAAATAATCTATATTCAGTGACTCATACAGAGCTCATTAAGTAAAATTAAAATCATATAAATAAACAGACTGGTTCACGATCATACATTCACACACATACATAAATAATACGACAGTTATACACCAAGAGAGATCATAAAAATAATGAAAGAATACATTATTAGATGAATCAGATTTCAAATTTAAGATATTGTGTATGAGCATCGTAACTTATAGCATAGTTCAAAGCATCCTTCTAAATCTCATGACAATGGTTAAAATAAAGAATCTAAAAAAAATTCGAACATGTCAAAACAAATATGCGAGTCCATAAAATTGATTAAGATCGTTAAAATGCAAAGGATTACGAAGGCGTTCCAAGATGGAAGTTCGGTTCTGGAAAAATGTGACCGCCAAATTTTCCTCGGCCAAAACAATAGTGATTATGTCTCGATATCCTGAGAGAAATTGATGTCCAGAATCAATAACCTGCGATCTTTATAGCGGCGTGAATGGATCTCCAGAGATGCGTTACAAATAAGTATCCACATGATTTTTACATTTAGAGTCGAGGGGATTTTGGCGTCTCACAATCAATCACCCACTATACTAATAAACGCCTCACTGGAACAAATTACAAATCGGAAAATTCAAGAGACGTTAAATTTCACACAAAGGATAAGAACTTTTTATACACATCAAAAATATATACCTTTTCGTGTTCTCGGCGATTACGTAAAGTGTGGCGCGAAGTTTTGCCCTCGAGGCTCGAAATGAACAAATTAAAAATGGACGAAATCATAATCCCGCTCGTACTTATATTACCTCATTATCGAAAGTCTCTATCGCGCGTATGACACAATTGGTGATACAAAACGTATCCTGATTCGACTAAATAGAAAAACTCACATTCCTCGAGGCGAAAAGATTTTAAATAATTAAATATCGCCTCAATATAAAATAAAAATTTTGACTTTTTGAAGTATCACTCCCTCTTTTGCTGTTATTCTTTTGCGTAATTTTTGGATATTTAAAAATAAACGTTAGAACATTTGGACTCAACAAATCATTATCATACTTTGTTTTTTGTATTTTTGGGGGGTCTATATGTTTAAAAAAATAGCAATTAATCTTTGATATAATTGCACGAAATTTTGAGTCAAGTTTTAAAAATCTCGTAATTTCTTTAAATTTGTATTGAAAATTGTATAACTTGAGAAATGTATTCAGCAAAATAGTTTCCTGTACATTCATCTATTGCCAGTTGCAAAGCTGATTAATTTACCGCATGATGGACATCTCTAGCGATCTCATTTCTCTGCAGTAACATTATGTACTTAGCTCTTTGACGGCTTGCATAAACTTTCGTATCGGAACACTGGGACGTGAATACACAAAAGCACAATATTTACCCAATTAAGTCTGAAACTACTTGACATTTATACACTGTATTTCATACAGTGCATCATAATAATAAACACAGAATATTCATATAAAGTCCGCAAACAACAATTTCCAAGCTGAATAAGTCTACACGCAATTTACATAAGCGATTGGATATTTAAATTCATTAATGAAAAATTTACCAATTTGTTGTACAGTTGCTAGAGTTTTTAATTTAAAACCCATTTTTGATGCATTCAGTCGTATTTGCACAATGATTCTTTTAAATAAAGTTATTAATTTTTAGGTTCTTACAAATTTAAAATTAATAAATTCGGAAAGCATACCATTTTTGAAGCTTCAATCTGAAAGTATCCATTTCTGCATCAAATCTAGTTTACGACTTTTCTATTAAGAATTCTTTTTATTATTCTCTGAAGGTTTCTAATTCAAATTCGTGAAATTTGCTACACTCTTCAAATCAGAAAATGTAAAATTGAAAATGGAATTGCTTGAACATTAAAATTGCGTAATTGTGACTACTCAAAAATTTAAAGTTATGTATTCCTCGCAGGAATAAAAAAGTCTGCATATTTCACATTTTCAATGAAAGTCTTCAATTCAACATATTATTGGCAGTTTCAGAAAACAATGTTGGAACATCTCAATCGAATTCCTTGCAAAAATTGAAAAGTCATTTGAGAAATTAGTAACAAAGATTGTTGACTCGGAATGGCATTTTATTTGAAAGAGGTCCTTCTTGCAGACTCTTTTGAAGATCAGTGGAGTGCATTAGAATGGGAATTTCCTTTCTAAATAAAAATTTCACTTCATATCCGTCCCATAAACGATAGTATATTGACATCATTATTCTTTTCAAACATGAATATGTACATTCTAAGTCTCGCTCTCTAATAAATTAAAAATCATCTAGATTAGAAAGTTTTATTGAATGTTCCTAATCTGGTATTGTCTGCTTCGCTATTCTTTCAGTTTGAATTTGTTTCTTTTTCAATACTTCAGGATCAAAGTAATTCAAAACGAAATGCTTTAGATATTTAAGTGTTCAACTTCTTTCAATTTTTTACATTTTCAGTTCGAAATATTTCCCTTTAGAATTCTTTCCATTATAGTTTGTTCAATATTACCTGATTTAATAAAAAATTTTTGTAAATATTTGTCCAATTGAAATAACTTATTATTTCTTTTTCCTTATAGCTCACTGCACTTTCCAGATAATTGTCTGCGTTATTTGCACTGCTGGGCAAAGTAAACTTCCACTTTCATGTTGATATTGAGTAAAAGTATTTGAATACTCATAAATTTCCTGAAAATTTACATTTCAACCTGCTGTGATTTTTGAATTATTCCAGCGAAAATAAACTCTCGAGGCACTAATTAATTCACTTGTTTTTACTTCCAGACTGAACGAGTTTTCGAACTTCCATAACGGGTGAGTAAATTTATAGCTTCACTCCTGCAGTACACAGATAGTATTACAAATTAGAAATTTCACTCCGAGTTATTAAAAATTTAAAAACAAAAATTGAAACTTCATAAAGTCTTAAAACTTACGTAATTAATAACTTTCGAATATTTTAAGTACATGTATATTCCGACTATTTTTTATGGTGTCAAATAAAAGTAATTTTAATTCTTGCTCAGTTCATGACTGACTAAAAGCCATTTTTACTACTGTATGCCATGCATCAAGTTTACCTCTGTTCACACAAGCTGCTTTCGGGTATACGAGTTAAAATTGGATGCTTTCAAGCTTTGACATTTCCGAAAGCATATAAATATCAATTGATCTTGATTTAATTTAGCTTCTTACATAAAAAACCGTAAATATAGCGCCCCCATTATCTTTAAATTATGATAGAATACAAGAATTTCAAAAAATAATAACTCTGCCGGACCAGACAGACGTACCCTTATGTATGTCGAACCATTTCCCAAAATGTTAGGATGGCACGTAACATTCGGTTACATACTCTTAAGGGTCTGTGACAGTCTGTCACGTAACCAATTATTACATGTTATTATATTCGGCGGCTTCATAATTATAAACATGAATATATGCTGCTGACATTTTGGGAAATTGCTTCCTCATAGAGGGCGGCTAGCAATGATCTAAATTTCAAAATATATTTTTTGCACAAATGCTATTTTTTTAAATGTCCATATGTGTATGTGTAAGTTTTTTCTGATTACAATACCTGGAACAGTAAAAGAGCAATGGTCATGGAATTTGAGCGAATTGTAGCTCCAATTAATATCCAGGTTTGATGGGATTTTAAGCTAGATCGGCTAGATCGATTAATTTTTGAGCAAAATGATTTAACTTGTTTAAAAGAGGAATTTTCATATTGGGAATATAACGGTATTGACGAACCTTCGAGGGCCTTTCATGATCAATCAATAGCGACTTATAAAGTTCAAAAAAAGATTTTACTTATAACAGAACACAATGATTGATCTTTTGATGGTCTCTCTGATTTTCTGAAAGTAAGATTTTCGGTAAGACAGAAAAATAAACTTGAAAAATATTGAAAGTGTCCCTTCTTTTATTTTGCAGGGAAATACCTTCCTCTATGAGAGAGCAAAGTAATCATAAAATGATCACAAATAAATACACTTATAAGTGAATACACTCATAGTAAGGTAAATGTCCCAGTAATCGGGACGGTTTCAGTAATCGTGATGCTTGGCTATAGTTTGAATATATTGTTAAAAAATATGTTAAAAGTAATATTTAATGATAGAATAAATTTATTTTTAGCATGTTATACTGTCAAATTTAATTTCAATTTTTAAGCGATAGGGCTCAAAATCCCTGTTCTCAGTTACATTCCAAATTAAAAATGATTGAAATTGCACTATTTAAACAAAATGAAAACTCAAATAAGTCCGCAAGACATGTCCTTATATATTTTGAAGCTTTTCCGGAAATTTCAACACAACATTTACGATTTTCAAACTATAGAGCCGCCAAATATATAAACCATGCAATTGGTAACGTGACACTCTGGTACATTCCCTTAATAATAGAATCTAACACTTCACGCAAAAATGAGATTTTTTCTGATACAACTTCACTGTAAAATCTGAATTTCAAAAATAGCGTGAATGGATATTTTAAGGATCGTTTTGAAATGAGTTCAAAGTAGTAAATAATACTTTAAATGTCATGGAAAAAGATTCTTACGAGGTCGTATAACAAGAGCATTTACGAGGGCTTCAAACCATTGTGACACGAATTTCACATTAAATTCCAAGTTGCTAGACGCGTTTTGAAATTAACCAGGAGGAAGCCATGAAGGACTGCAATGATTAATCGATTTCTTCAAATCGATCAGATATAAATACAGAAATGACGCTCAAGATTCCTCTCACTTTTTCTCTTTCACTCTCTTATTCACTCTTCTGACATCAAGCAAACCTGCACCTTACGCGATGAAAAGCTTTCATGCTTCTCCGCATAAGCGAACTTGATGCATTTGTTGAAAAGCATCTTGATGAAGACAACTTTTTTCTTTTGAAAATCATCTTTGGAGTTGAAAGCTTTATAGGGCTCAAAAATCCTGAGAGATAAACAAAGCATGAGTGTTTAGGTGTTTCTTTTAGCGAAAAGTATTGATGATTTATATATAAAACTAATGTTTATGTCTTAAGACTCATTGTGTTGAAAAATACTAATGTATGGAATACATTCTCTTTGAATATTCATACATAATATTTATGCTATACTTTGTAGCATAAACCCATCGAATAAGCGTCAAAATTTGAAAATTTGAATTCTTGATAATATTGTGTGCATTTTTAAAATTTAAATTTTCTTAAACTTGAATTTTAGTTTTTTTTTTTTTAGATTTTTGTTTGACCCGTTTCTTAAAAAATGTCAGTGATAAGTTTAAGATTCATATTAATAACTCTGATTTTTATTATTATTTGGAGAATAATAGGAATAGAGAACTGAAAAACACTATTTTCTCTCGATGAAAAATATAGATATAAATTCTCTGCACAATACAGTTTCGAAATTATTATTTGAAGAATGTTCACGGACGCTTCGGAAAGTTCGTTACATGCATAATAAAAGCAATCAAAACGCATGGCTTTCATTTCCAAAATTCAATAAGCTCGTAAAGAATTCTGAATATTTTGTTTCATTTCAATCAACTCAGCACATTATTATAAAAACAAAGAGATTTAATTAAAAAGTGCATAGCTCCATTTAAACATGTGAAATTATTTATAAATAAATATTTCTTTCTTGGTACATGAATATAAGTTTAAACAGTTTTATTGTATTTTAATAAAATTCCACAGAATTAAAAGAAATTCAATGGAATTTAACATAATTCAATGAGATTCAACAAAATTCAGTAGTACCCAATGATATTCAATGGAACTTACCGTAATCAATGGAAGGGACGTTGCCCTTTGGACACTTTTCAAACAAGTTTCTAAGTTTCATTTTAAAGGGATATATTCTTATAGAAAATTTATTTGTGCATTTTTTGCTCTAGACACAAAAGTTGTAACCTTTACTGTTTTCGAACTACACCTGAAAAACGCGTTTTTAGGAAACAAATTTTGTTGTCTTTTTTATTTTAACTCGTCCTAATTCAGACAGTTCTTAAAAAAATGTTATGAAATTTACAGAAAATATTTGTTATGATATTCTACGACTAGAAGGATAAATACTTAATAATATATGAACATTTTTGTTTCAACCAAAGTTATTTTCATCTGAGACATTGCATAAATTATGTATTCATATCTTCAAGCTCATTAAGAGTCGAGCGAATATTTCTCAAAAAAAAAAACTTCCAGTGGGAATATGGGTCAGAAATGTATTAAAATATTTTATTATTATTATTACTAATAAATATTACTTCGTCTCGAGCGAAGTTGTATTTCCAGTTGATCACGTCGAATTGATGATGATTCATTTTGAATTATTTTTTTCGTAGAAAACACATTTATATCTTTCTGAACATCTTTCGATGGTAATTTTTTGTTGCTCAAAATTCGCATGACTCCCTATGAACTTTAAGATATGATTGCATTATTTATGCAATTTCTCAGATAAAAATCCATAACTTTTGTTTACACGAAAATGTTCATATGCACGGGAAAAAGTGGATTTTTAGAATAACTCTCTAAACGAGTATCTCTATTTTAAATTCAAGTGCAGCTTTTCGGTGGTGAATTTGGTTAAAATCGCTACACTGGAACTTGGAATTAAGGCGTACGAGTTATGGCCCGCGGAGTCAAGAGAAGGTTGCTCAACGATGCGTGAAACACCAGCAGCGTAGCGACAAAGGAGCACTGCGCGGGTACTCACGCGCGTATATTCCATAATATTAGGAAATGGTTCATACGCCACTGACTGTTTACGTTTGGACTGTCTGGATTTACGCCAAGGCCACTGCGAACAATGCCCGACACCCGTCATAGTTCGAAGTTTCAGTATATTTCGCGTTCAGGTTATTGAATTTGACTCTTGACAGAGTAGGATGAACACTTTCAAATAGTAGGATGCAATGTGTCCCTCGACAAAAAAAATGGTTCAAAATGTCGATAGATTTAAAGAAAAAAAAATTATGCCATACAACACTACTGCACATGATTTACATTTATTATTGCACACGCATTGACCAACTGCGCTATCGAAGAGCTTACAATTAGATGTTTCTGATAAACTTTCGGTTAAGCCTTTCCTCTGAGAAAAACGGGGACAGCTAAGAAATATATGTGTCCTGTTCCGTTTTATCGGTAATTTTTTAAAGACATTTTACACACTAATAGATGGGGTAAAAAATGATTCATTCAACATTTTTGAATTGATGTCTTATGAAAGATCACTCATGTAATTACAGCATTTGCCTTCAGCTTTCCAAAGTCGACTACGTTTTCGCACTCGCTTCACTCATGCTCAAACCTCTGACTCGTGCTTCGAGCCTCCGGCTCATGCTGCAAGTTACACTTGTCGACAATAGTTTATTTTGCGCAATAGCATCACAAAAAGCGATTGTTTATACATATTAAGTAGCATAGTAAGTATATTAGTAGTGACTTATATGTATTATAAAATAATTCCAATTTTAATTTTTTAAACGTCTTTGTATACAATTTTTGTTCTATTATTTTTGTATTTATTGTACCAGTCGTGTACAACATCATGAGGAATATTTCCGATGAATTGCGTCAACAAAGTCCAAGAATTGGCTGAGTTACGGTGAGTTGCTGCCAAAAAAGAAAAAATATCGTTTTCTATAAAACGGGTGTTTCCGGTTTGCTTCCAAAACCGCAAAAGCTACAACTGTTTTGTCCAGAGAAAAGAGATGCACAATTAAATTTTCCATACCAATATGTACTTTTAAAATTAAAATTCGAAACTTGTTTGAAAAGTGTCCAGGGGACAACGCCGTTCAGCAAGAAAAATGTATAGGTGGTTAAAGAATCCGGTTTTTCTCAATTTCTATATTTCTGTATTTAAGAATAATAATGCGGAAATGAGTCAAATAAATCGCGAGCTTGAAATTGTCCGGAAACCGCATTCAATTCTCTATAGTTGCAGTGGTTTCGATATAACTCTGACTTTCTGATGGTAGATACTATTTCCCTTGAAATTTGAATCTGGTATTGAAACACTCTGTTTTCGCATGTACTCTTGTCCGTAGCAATAAGGTCTGCCTTCGAAGCTAATGATTCTAATTTCCGAGTTGCCAGCGGGTCCGCGCGCCCTGAAACCAACCAATTATCCCCGTTCCTCATACCATGCTTACTGGAATCTATTCTTCTAACTAACTTCCAGAGAATAGTTGAAAATCAGTATTTCCATTACTTAATTTAGATATCCAAATAGAATGGGAACTATTTTTTCACTTTCAGAGTTCCTACAAAATCCCAATTTCGAAATTCACTGACTTTCTCTGCCTTTTCCCTGAACAATTTTTCTTTTTTCCTGGCCGTTATGAATTTTTCTTTTATGTAAAAAACAACCTTACACTTAGAAGGCTAATGTTAATGCAAACAAAATACTTGTTTTTATAAATTTATTTTCAAAACTTTTAGTGACAACAGTCATACAGAATTTTATAAGGGGTCGTCCACAAATTACGTAAGACATACATGATGAAAGTGTAATATTCGATATTTCCATCAGAAAATGTTTTAATTTCCAATCAATAGTTAAATTTGCCACCAACGAAATGAAATTTGAACTACAATGATGAATTCTCAACAAAAAAAGATTAATTTTTAACCAAATAATTGAATTTTTGACCCAAAAAAGAATTTTTAACTAAAATAATGAACCTTCAACAAAAACAAAATTAATTTTCAACCTGATAGTTGAGTTTTCAACGCAAAAGATTAATTTTCTATTAAAAAAGACCAATTTACAACAAAATATACGAATTTTCAAATGAAAAAAGTTAAACATTTTAATAAAAAAATAGAATAGTTAAATTTTCAGTTAAAAATTAATTTTTATTGAAAAACTACCAATTTTCAACAAAATAGTTCAATTTTCAACCATAGAAATTGATTTTTAAACAAAAAGATTATGTTTCAACTAATGAGATTACTTTTCTACCTAAAAAGACGAATTTTCAACAAAATAGTTGAATTTTCATCTAAAACAGATAAATGTTTAATGCGTGTGAACTTAGCCCCCCACTTTGAAAATTTCGAATTTTTTTT
>CAKNYM010050351.1:374106-448084 GCA_932195095.1 Andricus curvator
TATTTTTCGGCCATAAAAAAGTGTGCCAAAGCTCAATCAAATCTGATAATTTTTTCGAAAGTTATTGTGGCTACAGACAGACAGACAGACAGACTACAGACAGACACCTTGGTAAAAATCGTTTTTTCTAGCTCAGGGGGTCTCAAAACGTGGAGATTTGATGAAAACCGACTATGTCAAATTTTACATAAAACCAATACCTTCTCATTAGAATGAGAATGTAAAAAATGCAAATCTCTGAAAATTCTTACAAGCCTTTTAAAATTCTTTAAAATTCCACGAGAATATTTAAAATTCCTTAAAATCTTTCAAAGTTCCTACAAGCTTCTTAAAATCATTTATAATTCCACAAGGAACTTTAAAATTCCTTAAAATTCTTGGAATTACCTAAACTTTCTTAAAAATCTCTTAAAATTTTATGAAGTCCTTAAAAATTTCACTAAATCTTTTAAATGTTTTACAAACCTCTTATAATCTCTGTAAGTTTTAAGAAACCTTTTAAAATCCTTTAAAATTGTTGAAAATCTTTTGAATTCATTAGAAACACAGAGAATCTCAAAGAATACCTGAAAATTCTTTACAATCCTTCGAAATCCTTGGAAAGTTTCTAAAATTTTTTAAATAAACTATAAAAACTATATACATATGTAATACGAAAAAAATAAGATAGTTAGCATAAATGCTTACAATTACAATATAATTTTCTATAAAAGTATAATGAAGAAATACTTTAGTTCCAGGTTTTGTATACATTGTTACAAACATTTCAAACAGTCTTCACATCTTACAAATAAAGAACACTTATTTTATACATAGTTTCAATCAGTTCCAGGTTTTTTATACATAGTTTAAAACATTTCAGTCTTCACATCTTAAAAATAAAAAACGCTTACATTACGAACTACAATATAATTTCATAGAAAAGTATAATTAGATCTACTTTATCCTCAACATTAAAAACTTCACAGAAACAGCGATCAATGATAATACAATCAAACAAGAATGAATATTGATAAAACAATATCGATTTTCGAGAGACAATAAAACACTTCGCAACTTGTCTTGACTGTATGGTAAGGGTCTGATGTTCACTGACGTAGCTTACGTCATTTCGTCTGATTTCGGTTGAGTTCATACTGAATTCGTGCGACTTCATGCAATAATAGCTAAGATTTCAAGGATCATTGATGATTTCCTCCGTTAAACAACGGATAGAAGCGATCTCTTCAAACTTTTCACAACTTTTACGAATGCATACAGAAACTGACGATTTTGGAAATGTGATTTTCGCGTTTTATTTCATCGACTGATTTCGTGCGTATTTCATTTCGACTTTCAGCGTTATAGACGTTGATTTTTCAAGTGAGATGCCCCTCGAAAAATTCAATGTCATTTATGGTGATTTATGGTGATTTTACCGGTAAATGTGTTAATTTGCCATAAATTACCCAAAATTAATTTTTTTAAATTTCCGGAAAATGAATATTATCAGTCATTTATGTGTAATTTTACCGGTGGATATTACGGTAATTACGGCAATTTGATAAGTTATATACGGTAATTTTCCATAAATAACCGCAAAATTCTATTATCTGCAACCAAAATTTCCTCACAGTTCTTACGGTGAGTGGGCTGATAATCGTAAAATGCGAGCTTATAGATGTTTAATTTTCAATATTCACCTCTGATGTCACTTTTCAGTCCCTAAGGAGTACAAAGTAGAGCTTTAGTGCTGCTTCATAGGCTTAACGTTTTTTTCAGAGAATATTAAACATAATAATATATAAACAATTATATTTTTAAAGTGCCCATAAAGTTATTCACTTAGAAGAATTTCCTAGGACAATACACATTTTAGTAAAATGGTTAGTTTCAGTCATTCGTTTTTTACATTCTGAAATCTTCAATTTCATAATGAATTTATCTCAACCAATTAAAACAAAACGTGTGTAATTTTTTGGTACTTAACCTTCAAAACCATTCAAGTTCCTGGGAAATTGGTTGAAATCATTCATTTCCAACAACTTCCACATTTAGCGGTAAATTTCAGCAATTATTGAGATCATTCCATAATTTCGGAAACTTTACATCCCCAAACATTCCAGAAATTTGTAAACGTTTCAGAGAAACTTTCATGGAATGTTTTAGTGTCAGAAATAAAAGAAGTTCAATGCTTAGAGAAGAAAAATAATTTGGTAGATATTTAATTTTAGATATACCCAAATAGGATTGTTCTTCTATTGAAATTAGGACTAATATTTTTTTTCAGAACGAAAAATTCAAAATTTCTATAACGAAAAGAATTTCCCGAGTTGCCTCAGTCAAGTTTGAGCATCGAGAGATTCTCGATTAGTTTTTCGCTACCATTCATACAAACAGCAAACGAGATTGTAGCCTCGAGAAATGCCTTAAAAAGCTGCCTCTATACAAAGCGATCTTTTTCCTCGCTCTCTCCGGGATGAAAATGAAAATACTTGACGCGAAAAAATCTTGCAATAAATCGTCGACAATCGTATGAGCAGATTCGTTTCTATCCTGGCAGAATAAAAGTACATTTTCATGATCGAACGAATTTTACAATTACGGAAAATTTCACTCTAATTCGTTCCGAAGTATTGGCCAGTAAAGAACAATCAGTTACGTGCAATACCAATTATCGCAGTAGCCGCGAAACAACTTTTACATTGGTCTGAATTAAAATTAATTTTTTTTTATCCCATCCTCTAATTTTATATTAAAAGTACACATAGACAAGAGGCATAACAATACATTTCAAAACAAATGTATATCTTTTTAATTTATGCGGAAGTCAATAAAAATATTATTTTAACTTTTAAACAATTCCTTCTAAAAACGTTGCTGCATAATACCAGTTTTAAAATTGTATATGCTCTTTATAGCATTTTCATGAAAATATTTGAAAAAATTTCATTCAATGAAATTGAATTTCAAGACATTTCTATTGACTGCAGACTAATTTCCCGAATACTTGTTGTAAACTTATTATTAAATTAATCAAATTCTAATTCATATTGTAAAATATAAATGAATAAATAATAAGCTTCTTTTGTTTCTAGTACGCCTCTGTCGGAAACTAACCTAGCCAAATGCCACTTAACTTCAGTGATCTCAGTGAATTATTTCGGTTAATTTCCCATTTTTTCTCAATTGCCAAATATTGTTTAAGTATTCAACACTAAATTGAAAAGGAAAACGCTAAAGTAAACAAATTTCATTTTGAAACCGTTCAAAATTTAATTTTAATTTCAAGGCATTCAGAGAGTATTTTTAAATAATATATTAAGATTGTGAGATTTACAATTAAAAGTGATTGAAATTCAAAAATTTTAATTAATAATAGTATGTTTTTAAATTTAAATGGTTTTAAAAATCGTACAATAATTTGAAATTGATAGCCTCAACAGTTGGACAATTTTTAATTTGAAGCATTCCGAATCGAACAGCTAAAAATTAAAATATTCCGAATTTCAGGGCAACAATTATTTTGAAGAATTTTTCTCAATTTCATCATTTTAAGTTTAAAATATTTAAAATAATTTGGTTTTAATTTGAAATCTTCCTAAATTGTACAATTTGAAAATAGAAGCCTTAGTATTAAAGAAATTTTAATTTTAAACTTTCAAAATTGTATTTTTTCAAATTTTAATCATTAGAAATTTGTACAATTTTAAGTGGAAATCTTTAATTATGACGCAATTTTCAGTTTTAAGCGCTTGAAATAGAGACGGTTTGTGATCAAACGACTTTGAAGAGAAAGCCTTCAATATGAAATAAACTTTTTCAAAACTTTCCAAATTAGATAAACTACAAATTCAAATCATTTCAAAATTCACATTTTTGAAGTATGAGCTACTTAAATCGAAAAATTGTTACTTTCAAGTCCACTTTAGAATTAAACACTTCAAATTTAATTATTTTTATCTTGGAAATATTCCCAATAATTGAACTATCATGGAAATCGTTAAAACGTGAATAAATCTATTGTAGCTACCAATATAAAATCAAGAAATTTGCAGAAACAGATATGAGATAATAATTAAATCTTTTTAAAAAGTGACAGTAAAACACTTTACCGACACTTTTTAAAACTTCAGTGAGCTTTCCAGGCTTCTCAGAGTTTCTTTTGTACCAACTGCTGGATAATATTTTTTAAAATAACTTGTCGAAAACCATATGAGGAAAAGTAGTAATTTATTGTTTAAAAATGCTTGGTTAGTATTATAGTCTTACGAGATTATCATTGATTTGCATTTGCATCTTTGGCACAATAGATGTAATTGCTATTTTTTCAGCTATGTAACGACACACACATTGCTGAATTTATTGGGCAGAATTTCAGATGGGCATTGACAGAATCATGTAGATACAAATGTTATTTAATGTTATTTAACAAATTATCACTTCGCCTATTAAGAGTAAGTAGGTGCCTAATATGGAATGCAGTTCACGCACGCTGTGATAACGAACATATCTGATGTGTCCCGGGTTTACCATGTGTTATATTTTAAACATAATGTACCTTGCAGGCATCTCGCGTATTGCCTGCAATATTTTATAAGATCAGCTACCCTTCTTTAAATTATTAATGTTACAATAAAAAAGTCATATTTTTTATAAATTGACGTCATAAATCTAGAAATCCTTTAAAAACATACATTTATTACACGACCCCATTTGCAGTTAACCGCAGGAAAACGCAATCCTCTGCGGAGATAAAGATTCGTACGATATTTATTTAAAATATGAATAAAAGATAATGATCATGAGATAACATATTTTAGAAAAAAAACTATAAAACTCCAATTTAAAACAGAAATCACTTGAAGTTTCTTGACATCTTGACCCATTTTTCAGCTCTTCACACTGTATATGTAACTGAACTGTTATAAAAGTGGAGCTTATCACCCTCTTTTTCGAGCCCTTCAATTGATCTTTGCTACACATCACATATGGCAAGTTAGGGGCGTTTCGGATAGCCCGCAGTCCAAATCCCTTATCCTCCTTTGTCACCATGAAGCAAATAATTTTCAGATTTAATAATACTTTCCTACATTTTTTTCATCCTTCTCTTTCAACATTTAATGTAACAAGCTCTATCAATATGTATTTTCTGAGCCTATGCACACTGCACGCACAAATCATTGTGCAGAAAAATGCAACCCATAAAAAAAACTCTGAAATATTTAAATGTTAAAATTGATCAAATTCTCATAAAAGTATTTCGATACAAATTGAATAACAATTAACAATTAATAAAAACAAAATTGTGAAGTCACACTAAAAACTTTTGTGAATTCGAACCAAATGAAAAACATTTGGAACTTTATCACTGCTGTAAGTACATGTTAGTAACAAGTGAACGTTGACCTCTGATCTTTAAACTCTGGCACTTCAAGTTTAACCTCTGAGCTTTGACTCTCGACCTATGACCTCTCATCTTTACCAACGACCTTTGATTTCTGATCTTAGGCTCTTAACCTTTGTCACCTGCCAGTTTATTTTTCAACCATGACCTATAAGCTTTCGCCCTTCACCTTTTGATGCTTGACCCCTGGCCTAGGACCCTTTACATTTTACTTTTGACCTTTGACGTATGACGGATTCCGTAGGGGGCTGTTTAAAAACTAAGTTACGCTAGTTTCAAAACTTTTTCCACCACTCCCCTTATTTGCCTCAGATTATCACAAAAAGCTTGACCCCCCCCCCCCCAGGGTGCCGTCACAAAAAAAAACTCCCCTCCTTTTTTAGAGAAATTTTTTTCTTCGATTTCATTTGATGAATGCCTAAAATAAAACGCAATACATTAAAAAGTAACATGAGCTCAAAATGCTTTCAAAATAGGAGACCGAGGGTTATTTTTCACGAAAATAGGGAAATGATAGGGGAATAAATTCTTTTGAATAAAATTGATTTATAGGTACCATATTGAATTCAATATAAAAACGCATAAGACTATAAGTGAAAATGTATTGCATTTACAACAAAAGAGTTGATTTTTCAAAAAAAAAAAAAAAAAAAGATTAATTTTCTGTCAAAAGAGGTGAAGTTTCAACGAGAAAGAATAACAAATTAATTTTAGACAAACAATTGCATTTACAACCAAATAGTGGAACTTTTAAGCCAAAGACCCGAATTTTTGAACGAATGCATGAATTTTCTATCAGAAAAGATTGACCTTGAACAATAAACAGTTGCATTTTTGAACAAATAATTCAATCTTCAAGCTAGAAAGGCGAATTCATTATAAAGTTGAATTTTCAATCCAAAAGGACGAATTTTGAATCCAAATAGACAAATGTTCGACAAAACAGTTAAATATTCGAACAAAAAAGATGACTTCTTAACAAAATAGTTGAATTTTCACCAAAGAAGTTTAACTTTCAACCAAGTGGTTGCATTTTTAATGTAAAATATCAATTATCAACAAAAAATATAGTTAATATTTCAACCAAAAAATATTTTAAATTAAAGAGAGAGGAAATGAACTAAAATCGAGAAATCCTCAACGAAAAATGTAATAGTTGATATGTCAACCTAAAAAGATTTAAATTTCAAATCAAAAACAGTTGAATTTGACCGAAAAGACGAATCATCGACAAAATACTTGAATCGTCTACGAACAGATTAATTTTTAACCACACAGATTCATTTTTAACCAAGAAATATCAAATTTATGCCAACAGAGATCAATTTTCAAACAAAAGGCAAATTTTCTACAAAACAATTGAATTTTCAACAAAAAAGTGAATTTTCCACTAAATAGTTGAATTTTGAATTTAAATGGATCAATTTTCAACAAAAATGGAACTGCTTTCTTAATTCAAGCAATTGATTTGGAACAAAAAAAAAACGAATTTCCAACATAATAGTTTAATTTTCAACCAAAGAGATGGATCTTCAACTATGCAATAAAAGGAATTTTTAACGAAGTAATTCCACTTTCAACTAAGTAGTTGAAATTTTCGATCAAGAAGATGAATTTTCCATCCAAAAAGATACATTTACAATCAAATACATAAATTTTAAAACAAATAGTTGCATTTTCAACTAAAAAAAATCAATTGTAACTAAAAATGGATTAGTTAAATTTACAGTTAAGAAAATTAATTTTCAAGAAACCGAACGAATTTTCAACAAAATAGTTAAATCTTAAACAATAAAATGAATTTTTAAGAAAGTAGTCCAACTTTCAACTGAGCAGTGGAATTTTCAGCTAGAAAAGATGAGTTCTCAACGAAAAATTTAATAGTTGAATTTTCAAAAAAAAAAACGATCATTTTTCAGCCAAATATGAATTGGTTAGATTTTGTCGCAAGGAAATAAATTTTTAACTGAAAGAGATACATTTTCAATAATATTGTTAAACCTGCAACTTTTAAGCTAAGAAACAAGAAAAAGGGAAAGTTTCTTGAAAACAGAGGAAAAAGCGGAATTCTAGGAAAAGAAAAAAAGAGGAGAATAGAGGAAAGAGTGTGAAGTCTGTATTCAGGTGCTTTATTTGTAAAATAAAATCACTAATTTTAATTTGTTCAAGCATTTCAAAAAAATTATATTCCACATTTATATTTTCCATGTGTGATGTCATATTCTGCTTTAAACACTCCCCCCTACTTCACAAATCGTCACCAAATCTGTTAAACACCCTCCCTCACCCTGATAGTGTGAAGTAGTTTTTGAACGACCCCTGGCCTACGAGGAGAGCATTTTCCGACTTGTTTTTGAACTGATTTTTCGCGGAAAGCATTGTGTTTTTTAATAATTAAATTTGAAAGCAATAACAACAATGTTTATATTTTGGGAGAAGAAACTTTCTACATTTTGAAAACATAGCGATTCTGAAAAAAAGATTTTATACAAGAATTGCTGATCTGATAAGTATTAAATTAGCCTGATATATTTTTGCGTTATTAATGAAGACCTTAACAACATATTTTTCATCTTAAAGATGGATGAAGGTTGAGATTTTGATCCATAGTTTATGAAAAATGAAGATATAATTATGCAATTTGATGCAAATCGGAATAAATTATTAGACACCTAAATTGCTTTTGTTACGCGTAGTAAGTTCAAAAAATTATTTCTCTTTTATCCATTATAAAAATATAAATATTTACATGATATTCTGAATAATTTTGTTTATTTCATATCTGTTATTTTCATATTGAATAAAAACTGGCTATAAATACATATGAATCAGTTCGCGCATAGTGTGGCAATATTTTTCTCTCTAAGATTGAAGCTGTTAAAAAGAAAGCAGGCGTTTAGTAAATCCGTTATTCAAGTACCAAGGATTGTTGAAACCGCTATAAAAAAAGGTGTTGAAGTAACTTTAATTACCGGCGAATAAAAAATACCATCGAAAAGTGATGACTTCTCATGAAGTGGAAGAGATATGGAGTTGCTCGTAAAAGCAACACTTAAAAGTGAAAAGTCTTTAGTCTTTTTGAATTACAACGGTGTTGTGAGTTTCCGGAGTATGCGGGCGCGTGTAATAAAACGTCCAACGTGCAACCAGCTGAAACGATTCCGACGTTCCGATGTCGTAAAAACGTAGAGGCCTAAAAAATACGATTTCACGTGCATTGCACTTTAATTCAAAAGAATTGGATCACTGCTAACGATTCTACGACCAAGTCCCTCATTTTGATGACAAAATAAAATGCATTCTGTGTTTTCTTTATATTTATCTAAGCTAAATAAATTTCAAGCTAGAAATGAGGATCAAAATTAGTCCTTTTCTTGAGGGCGTAGATTTGCTGCAATCTTTAGAAACCAATAAAAAAGTTACAGGAATAGTTAAAACTCCCGAGATGTGAGAATTGTTTTCGGCAATCAAAATCCATCATAGTATAGCCGTGACAACCGCTGCTTAACTTCAGTGATCGAACAAGAAGCCTTAAACCATTTTATCCGGCCAAGTGGACGCATTTAGCAAATAATAAATCTTGCTAATAACCTATCTCTTCTCTTAGATATTTTCAAATAATTTCACTATGAATGTCTTAATCGCCTTCAGTGTTAAAAATATCAATTTAATATATTTTCTGAAAATTATTATGATCTGGGATCAATCAAAATCCAAGCTATAACTCATAAGACCAAATTTGTATACTTTATTTGAAGCAAGAAAAACACACTTGAACAGAAATTTATATAAGGTAACTTATATATTTTTTTAAATTGTGAATTTTTTTTATGTCTTACGGTCCACATACAAATAACACATTCTATAACAATTTTTAATGTTTTCTAAATTTTTGACTTAAATTTTGACTTGGATTCTTCCAAATTGACATTGGTTTCTATCTTTCTTTTTCGATGTTTGTTTACTCTTCGAAATTAATCTTATCTCAGGTTTTAAAAACCTTTTGAAAAAGGTACGCAATTGTACCGAAACGTACGTAAAGGATGGAGTAAGGAGTTTTTTAATTAATAAATTTTGAGTTGGAAAGATGTTTTTGGCTCATTTTTTATTCAATTTGTATGTGGACCGTAAGACATAAAAAAAATTCACAATTTAAAATTCTTAAACATCGTCGGTCGAAGAAAAGGATTGATTTGTATCAAATCATTTTTACGGTAACTTATATAGTTAAATAAAAAAAAAACACTTTCTGTACAAGTGGAAACTTTCATTTGGTTGCCCTTTCTTGCAATCAAGAAGTTCCCTAATGTGTTCTTGGACTCCCAGGAAATAGCCTGCAGCAGCAATTTGAGAAAGGAAGAATCGTCATATTTTTGTTTACCTATAATAGTGGATATTGGAAATACTTTAAGGGTTGACTAAAATTTATAGAGGAGATTTTTTTATGAATGAAGATTACCAGAATGCCCACTCAAACTTCAAACAAAATTCCAGACTTTTTCACGGTTTTCCCGGCCAAAAATTATATTCATCCCAGTTCACTTCTAGGCGTTTAAATTAAAAATTATTAAATATTGATTGCTTATTATATAAATTTCGAACATAATAAAACATTCTAGAACTCCAAGGTAAAATATATAATGTAAATTGAGGGTGTGGATACAATAACTCGCCGAACGCTCGAACAGCCGCATAATAATTGTCCGATCGTCTCAGAGAACGCACATTTTCAAAGTCGCCAAAATAATTTTTTCAAAGTATGAGCTTATAGAGAACGAGAAAATAAGACTTTTTTCACCCTAAAGTTTTTTTGCCCCATAATTATTAACAATAGGAAGAATGAAAAACTGAACAATTTTAACCTCTAAAATCAATATAAGTTTTTAAAATATAAATCGTCGTAACTTGGCCAAATATTGTTGAAATCGTTTAAAACTTAGTATTTACACTCAGTATAGTCTTGTTATGGCTAAAGATGAAGCGAAAGTTGAAAAATATACTATTTTTTACTAATATTTAATTGCAAAATGATACTGGGCCAGTAACTACGTTGTTATGGCTTGTCCGACAAACAGTATCGACGGAACTTTCAGTTTGGAGAAACTTGCAGTGAGACATTTGTGCCTAAGTATTGAAGGAAGAATTCTCGAAAGTTTCAGATCGATTCATCAAAAATTGACGGAAATATCGATTTTATAAGTAAGCCATGATAACCCATGATGGTTTGTGTTCCCAGAGTTAACGTTGACCAAGCCGCGCGCTTACTTATAAAATCGCTATTTCCGTCAATTTTAGATGAATCGATTTGAAACTTTCCAGAAATCTTCCCTCAATACTTAGGCACAAATGACTAACTGCAAGTTTCTTCAAACTGAAAGTTCTCTCGATACTTTTTGTCGGAGAAGCCATAAAACGTAGTTACTGGCCCGGTGTCATTTTGCAAATTAAATATTAGTTAACAATAGTATATTTTTCAACTTTTTCTTCTTCTTTAGCCATCACAAGACTACATTGTATGTGTATACCACGTTTTAAATGATTTCAACCATATTTGGCCAAGTTACGACGATTTATGTTTTAAAAACGTATTGTTTTTAGAAGTTAAAAATTTTTAGTTTTTCATTTTTCCTATTAGGAATAATTATGGGACAAAAAAAGAACTGTGAAGAAAAAAAGTCCCATTTTCTCATTTTCTACAAGCCCGTACTTTGAAAAAATTATTTTGGCGACTTTAAAAATGTGCGTTCTCTGAGACGATCGGACAATAATTATGCGGCTGTTCGAGCGTCGGGCGAGTTATTGCATCCACACCCTCAATTATTGTAATTTTTCAAGAAAATAAGGGAATATATTTTGTCAAATAACATTAATGTAGGTACCACATTCTTGAAATTTCAAGTTGAAATATATTGCATTTTGAACAACATAGTGGAATTTCTAACAAAAAAACTTAATTTTCAACCAAAAAATTAAATTTATAACAAAATAGTTAAACTTCACAACAAAAAAGTTGCATTTTTAACCAAAATTTTTAGTTTTTAGCCTGCTAAATAAATCATCAACTAAATGATCGAATTTTCAAACAAAAAAGATGATTTTTTTACCACAAAAGCTGAATTTTCAACAAAACAATTGAATTTTTGACCAAAGAATATGACTTCTTAAGAAAATAGTTGAGTTATCAACAAAATAATTAAATTTTGTACCAAATAGTAGAATTTTTAACCAAAAGAGATTAATTCTGAACAAAAAATATAATGTTAGACTTTTCAAATAAATAAATTAACTATTAAATATTTGTATTTTCAACGAAATAATTAAATTTTCAACCAAATAGTAAAACCTTTCACCAAAAGAGATTAATTCTGAACCAAAAATATAATATTAGTTTTTTCAATAAAAAAAAATTCACTTTCAACCAAAAATAGTTAAATTTTCTACCAAAAGATGAATTTTAAATCCGAAAGGACCAATTTTCTATCCAAAATGACTAATGCTCAAGACAGATTGATTCTGAATCAAAAACGTAATATTATACTTTTCAGTTAAGAAGAAATAACTTTCAACGAAAAATAATTGGATGTTCTCATCAGGTTCTATTAAGCAGAAGTACAAAATTCGAGAAATTCTTGCATTTTTTAAAACTTATCAAGTGGTATATTCTCTTCAAAAGATCAACAATATTTCTATCAGGGGTCATTCGATGGAAAATTTCATAAGCTTCCGAAAGTTTTTGTGAAAAAGTTTCTCGCTTCTCTTTTGAACAAGTAATCACGTTTCAAAGTCAGCAGTGATTTTTAATAGTACTTGCGCTGCTCGTTACCGACAATTTCCGACGGCAGTGTATTTCCTGTCTATTTCCCGACACTCAAAATTCCAGGCTAATTTCCACTTTTCGCGGTGGTTATTGGCCACTATGGATCTATTTTTAGCATCTATATAATTTGTCAATATTTGGAAAACTAAACCACGAATGAAATTGCATATGACATAAAAAAATCTAATATTCCTTTTTCCATGGTGCTTTATGGTTTTTCAAAGGCTAGAACAATCTAATAAATTCATTTTTAATCTAAAAAAAGACCCGACTGTTCCTTCTCAACCAAATTCAAGAAGTCCAGTAAAAAACTGTGAAAATGGTTTTAGGCTTAAGTAAGATAATATAATGAGAAACCATTCAGGTGACTGGATTTTCGAAATGAATCAATTTCGTTGTGCTCTTTATTTATATTTTACAAAGGAGGGAGAAAGACACTACTTCAAAGATGAAATTGGGAATTAGTTGCAAGTCTTTGAGCACTTCAGACTGAAGATTATGTTTAAGGAACATGCCAGGATAGATAAAGTGGGTGGATTCAAAGACAGGAAATCTTGGATGAAATGAAATCTAGACACTGTATAGGAGGTAAGGGCACGAGGGGGAGGGTAAATACCTCTATAAGCAAGTGAAATTAATTACTCACTGCTCTAGAAAACCCAACAGTAAAAGTAGAAACTTGATCGAGAGGATATAGTCATGTTCATCTACTATATAGCATCTCTTGTATAACTTGATGCTTCTCGCCCAAGGTCTTGGAATCGATACTTCGGGATATCAGGCGGGTCGAGGTTCAATTAAATGCTCACAAAAAAAAAGAAATTCTACCCAAGCAATCCGATATCCTGAGTTATGATCTTTACATGCTCTTGTATGAACAGTTCATCTCGACAAGGAGATTTTCTTCATGTTATATAGATAGTGAGATCAATTGCACAACCTGCACTCTTTTCTTTGTTTGTGTCTATTAATGCTAAGTTGTTGTAGTTTTTTCAAGTAAGCATTGCTGCGTGTTTCTCTACAAATCTGCAGAAAAGAAGGTAGCATTTTATTTTCATATAAGATTTTCGGGAGCAGGAAAATGATCGTATTCATTATATTATAATTAAGAAGTCAAGAAATCCAAATCTGTAATGGGCCGAAAAAAAGTTAGAATGATTTTTGCATTTTTCGAACAATTTAGCTATAGATGCTTAACGGAATGTTGAGCCGTTCATAGTGATTAATTCAGAAGCATGTTTCACGGAAGCTTTCTTTGTAAAGTATTCAGGTCACACTCGTAAGACATTTGTTTATGAAATTATCAAATTAAAAAGGGCGGACTCAAAACGGGGGCAAAAATCAAGACATAAAATCAAAATATCAGAAGTATAGAGAAATTTTCGAATAGTATTGGAAATTTTAGGCAAAACATGGGCCATTTATGAAAATTAACCCAAAATTTTCAAAAAATAAATTCAGAATGTTATGGAAATGCATGTAACTTTAAGAAAAAATATGCCAAGATTTATGGAAATTTTCCGGTTTACAAATATTTTTAACATACTGATCTTCTAATACTGTTCGATACTACCTACTATTAATTTATATCAATTAGAACCAAAAAATTACCAATCACTCTCGAATATTACCAAGTTGAAGTCGATACATACTCTTATTTGTTTGAAAAAACGGTTTAATTTATACATGCAATACTCCTCCAAAAGCGCGAAGAAAAAAAACCGAAGAGCAAAGAAACATGTACAATCAATGATGTTTGTCTAATATCCGGTTAAGGACGCAAAAAGTGATATAAATTTTATTAATACATAAAAAATCATTTTCAATATTACTAAAACTTCCTAAGTTAATATCTTCAGTATAAAACATAACTCTCATTTTTAAAACGGCATACTAGGGACAGTCCATTCAATAACGTCTTGACTGTTTGCAGTTCATTTCAAAGAAAAACAATAATATTAGGAATAACAGTGATTAGTGCTCGTTATTAATAGGCAATTACTCTTTTATAGTATATGCATGTCTATGAGTGAAACCCTTGTTTTTTAAACATCAGGGACATTGAATTTTGCGCAAAACGGTGAATCAACCAATTATTTATTTTTCAGTATCATCCCGAATACTGGTATAATAACAATGGTTAAATTAAAAGTAATTGTTTTATGATTACTTCCCATTAGTCACATATCCTTCATTTTAAAATATGAATATCCATTATTCCAATCGTAAAATAATGCTATTAATAAAATTCAAGTAAGTTACACTTAGAGTAATGGTTAATAACGCGCAAGTGCTACACAAAGGTTTCCATGCGAATATCTAACGATATTTATTGGCCCATTCGTGGTATTATTTTATACAAAATACCATTAATTTTAACGACCTATAATTATTGTTTCTATAGTGCACATTTACTTTGATGTTCTAAATATATGCCTGTATTATAGAATCATATTATATTTAAGTAATAATCATATATCGTACTCAAATTTAATTCTAGTACAAAATAATATATCTAAATTGATGATTTGAACCACTCAAATTTCAGAAACATAGTTTTGTAAATTTCTCATTTTATCCTGGTTTTTAGACAATTTTTAAAATTTAAGCCCTCAAAACTGATAAATGCAAATTTAAATTATTCAAAGCTGAACTGAAAAACAAAACAATCGCAATTAATGAATTCTTACAAGAGTCGAAAAAAGACATATAAAAATGAAAAATAGATATTAGAGTTTCAAATAAAACCAATTCTAAATTAGAAGAATTTTAAGTCAATTTATGTAATTTTTGAAAGACTTGAAAATTACACAGAATTCAAAAATAAAATAAGAAAATTGGTACTATTTGCAGTTTCTGGAATTGAAAAACATTTAATTAAACTTTTAAAATAGTAAGTTTTCAATTTTGAAGAATTCGAATCTGTGCAATAATTTTAAACGGAAGAAAATAAATTTTAACTATTCAATAATATCAGAATAGAAACTTCATGAATTAGTCAATTTCGAAATTACTAGAGTTCAAAATTGAGAAATTCTGAATTCTTTGTGCGTCAATACTTTCAGATCATACCATTATTTTATTTGAAATTGAAAACCTTAATAGTTGAAGGGTGGCTGTGTAGAACTAGATAATCAACATTTTGATAAAAAATGGCTTTACTGCATAAAAAGAAAAACAATAAAAGAAAATACTTTTCCAATATTTTAGTATTGATACTTGATGAAACTATTATCATTCAATGAGAAAAAAAAATATTCTTATTGTTTTCGGATTGTTTGCAAAAAATGTATGTCATACTGTAATATCGTAATCTTCAATTTTTATTTTTTCGGAACAGGATAATTTTCTTGGATCATATATTTTGTATGATCATATCTCATATCTCGGGAGCGAGTTTTTATTTTGAAAAAATTGAATTTTCGATTTTCAATAGCTATCCAAAGTCGTTTCTGAAACCACATAAAATTTTAATCTTAAAATTCTCGGTTGATTTTCTCGGAATTGGCTCACTTTTTTACATCAAACTTTGTTAACCCGTATTCAGATATTCAATATTTTGGAAGTGTCTTTATTATATTTTTTCAAATGAAAATTGAATTTTTTATCGCAGCCCGCAACCCAGACTACTTGAATTTTGGGTTAATGTCATATTAAGATTGTCAACTTCCACATTTTTCTTCTTGAACCTGAATCACTTTTTTCATCAAACTTTTTGGGCCTCCAATTGATCAACACTTTTGCAGAATGCTTTTTTGCTCGCCTGCGAAAAATTCCCATTCTGTTGGTTATCTAGTTCTGTAATGCCACCCTTTAGCTGACAATTTCAAGTTGAAAACCTTCCTTAATAGATTCAATCTCAATCACTAAATAGTGAAAAAAACTTTTAACCCAATAATGAGATGTTTAATAAATCTAATGCTTATTTTCTTCTTTTTATAGATCTACTTGGTTCATGAAGGAAGGACCCACCTTCAATATGGCGTAGCAACAATTATTCTATTCCACGAAGGAAAAATTATTCCAGAATCAACAGCAATTAACGATGGGACTTTTCTTCACAAATAGAAGAAAATTCAAATGAAGATTTTGTATGAAAATCATTGGGGTAAGACACATACTAAAATACGTATTAAAAAATATAAATTCTTTTATTAATTTTTTTTCTTAACATTGAATATTGAATTTCTTCAGTGTTGGAAAGTAACTCATTACATATTTAAAAATGTTACCAAAATAGTTATTCGCTGAAGTAACTTTTTTAGTAGGTTTTTAAGGTAATTTTTCATAAAAAATCATTATGTTTAATTTAGTTGGCCTTCTTGTGCAGGTATTATTTTTAGAAACGTTAAATTCTTGATTTGCTATTTTTAAAGAATGCAATATAAAATGAGGTATTCGAAACTTCTGAAAGAAATTTAAAGTTTTTCGTGACTTTTTCACTAGAGTGACGATAAATTGAATGAGATTTCGGTTGGCAGAAAATCAAACGAAAGTAACGAGACATTCGACAATTTCAGGAAGATAGCATTTTAAATAGAAAATCCAGATAAACTGGCGATTCTGTCACATAACCTTGATAAAGAATTACGGCCGAATAACTTTTAATGACCATTCTGGAGGCGACGCGACGTCTTCGATCGACGTGGAAATGACGGCAATTTTTTCCAGGCTGCTGCAGCCCGAATAGACAACGCAATGTATTCAATCTGCATCTGCCAGGTGCATACGTACCGGATAAAAATATCGATTTGGATTAGATTCTATTCATTCTAGAAATCCTAGGAATAGATTTTGTCCTTTCAATTCAATTCACAATCTTAACCCTAAAATGTTCTATTATTGATATGGTAGATTTTCTTTAAAAGTTTTTTTTATATTTATTTAGTAAATCAGTTAAACTCGAAACTCTCAAAATATTTACAAACGGAATTAAGGCCAAAGATTTTTATTCAATTTCAGTCAATTTTTTGAACTACGAGAAATATATGAGCAGTCTAGTCTAGTCTAGTATTAAAGTTGCGAATTATCCCTATTTTTTCAATTGACTTCAAACGAATTTAAATTAATTGAGCCAAGTTCCAACTGAATTGAATTACTAAGATTTTTCGTGAATTCAAAGTGAATTTAATCAATTCAATTAGATTGAATGCAATTCGGAAATTAACGGAACTTAATGGAATTCAATGGATTTAAGGAAAATCATTGGCACTCACTGAAATTCAATAGAGTCAAAGCAATTTAAAGTGGTTTATTATTTATTGTGTATTCAACAAAGTTGCAATTATTTCAATAAAAAAATTAATTCAGTAAAATTGCAGGCAATACATATATTAAAAATTAGTCCAATTCAACGAAATTAAACAGAGCCAAAAGTGGAATTTAATTAAATTCATTCAAGGGTGAGCCAATTGCAAATGAATGCAAGTCAATGAAATTCCACGCAATTCAATAGAATTGAACTGTATGCAGTGGCAATAAAAACGATTAAATATGAATTGAAAATGTGATTAGGTTCAACGCAATTCAAAGGAATATTTGAACGAAGTTCAACCAAATTCAATGTAATTACAAATAATTTTAACGAAAGTGAGTGAAATAACTGGTTTCAGTACAATTCAATGCAATTTTGAAATTCAAGTGATTCATTAATTGTACATTCTTTGTGCATTTATTGTGTATTCCACTAAGTTTAAATTATTTTAATCGAATTCGAGAGTTACTGATTCCGCTAAACACAACTGAATTTCGTTCAAATTCTTGTAAAATGCATAGAAATCTATTAAATTCCGTTGATCTCTATTAACTTGATTTAATCAAAACAATTTGATTTGAATTTCAAATTCCATTCCATTTCATTAAATTTATTTCAATTGTATATGTAATTCTATTGAACAACGTGTAATTCTGTTAAATTGCTTGTTATTCTTGAGAAGGGTGGCTCTAGGCTCATCAAAATTCATTGAGTGTACCACAAATGTTTTTGGTCAGCCTAGATACTTCGTTTGAGAAAAACTAAAGACTCGTCCATCAAATTAAAAGAAATTCGATATAATTTAATACAATTCAGATGGATTTAGCCAAAGTCAATAGGAATGAGTTGAATCAAAGACGAATTCAAGGTAACTGAATACAAGTCAATAAAATTCAACGCAATTCAACCGTACTGAAAAATATTTAGTAAATTTTAACGCCATTTAATATAAGCAAAATCCAATCATTAGACACAATTCAAGGAAATTAAAAAAATTCGATGAAAGCTAGTGAAATACAATAAAACTTTTCATCGCGTCTCTGTTGAAACTTCGTGTTTCGATACCTGTAGAGCGGGTTGAAACACGGTGTTTGCATTTCTAGTTGTCAAACCCTAGGGCTGAAACAAAATGTTTCAACCCTAGGGATGTAAACATCGTATTTCAACCCACTCTACAGGTACCGAAACTCGAATTTTTAATAGATTTGCTATGAAAAATAATATGCATCACTCGGAATGTAACACAACGATCGCAATTCGTGTGAATGCAGCCCTCGCTTCCCTCGGGCAGCGAACTTCACACTCATTGCAATCAAAGATGAATGCAATGGAAGTGAATGCAAGTCGATTAAAATAAACTGCAATTCAATGAAACTGAACGGAATCCAAAGGAATTCAATGGAATTGAAAGGAAATAAAAAAAATTCTACGAAATTAAAAGCGGTTCTAATCCTAAATTTAAGTGAACTTATTGTAAATCAAATGAATTCATTGGAATATATTCCAATTTCATTATATTCCACATACTTTCCCGATTTTGTTACACAAAAATTATAACGTTTAGTCATAATCTTTACCTTAAAAAAATTTAGTCCATTATTTTCAAATGGTACTCCATGGCCGCATAAACTTTTGTGTTGATGTTTAAGAATAAGAAGGCAGAAGATATACATGGAAAAAATGACAATTTATGACGTCATAGAATACTATTTGAACTTGTAGAAATTATTCTCGAGAGTTATGAATTTTAATTTTCACTGTAAGTACAATACGCTAACATTTCATTTGAAAACGAGAGAAAATTGTATTGAGTGATATAAATTCATTGGATGCCTCTTGTAACGGAGAACACATTTTCGTATTAAATTGCCCTGGAGGAAGAATTCATCCCTGGGTATTCCAGAGTGGTTTTGCAGTTCTGAGACGTCGTAAAGCTCATGGCAAGCAGGCAGAGAAATGTCCTTTAACATCAATGTCTTAGCATCTATGTCACGTCTTGTTCCAAATTGACTAATCCCAAACAAAGCTCTCGTATTGTAAGCTCCCTTGTCTCAAAACGAACAAAGTACCAGGAAAGTGAACAACTACCACTTCCTTTTTCACCTAGAAATCACCCCGAAATGTCCCTTCACGATTATCCCCTTATCCAATTGACTTTCTCACTAGTTTCAGAAAACTTATATAAAAGAGGGTGGCAGCTTCAAGGACGACATAAATCCTCTTTTTCAGCGGAAGATATTACTAGAGATTTTTTCAACAACAATATTATTCAATCTCGAATTAATATTCCGAACTAAAACTAAAGCTCAATCAATGTATTTTCCTGCAACGAACAACTTTTTCAGTTACAGTAGTGTTATGTTTCAAAGATTAAATCAGTTTTCCCTATATAAACTGAAGTATACAATTTTTTGGAATTTTATAAATAAATTTTATGAATTGCAATGAAAAAAATTTCTTATATAAACAAGGTAAATAATTTTGTTTGAAAATTTAGAAACAGTATTGGTAGGGTATGGAAAATCATGGAAGGTAAAGGAATGGATCATTTGGCGCGTCTCGAAGACGCAAACACATAATTTAGATACAGTATTGTAGTTTCCCTAATATCAATCAAGTTTTTCTTATATAAACAGAATAAACTATTTTTTTGACACTTCATAAGTCGGTACTGGTAGGTCATAAAAGATTCAACGTCAGGTCGATCGATGCGCCTCTAAGACGTGAATAAATACACCAGATATATTATTGTTGTTTTTCAAATCTTAAAGAAATTTTTCTTATATAAACAAGGAAAACACATTTTTTAAACTTCTAAACATAAAACAGAACCACTTCTAATTGGCCGATCTAGCTCAAAATGTGATCAGATCTGGACATAAATTGGAGCTACAATTCGTTCAAATGTTATGATCATAGCTCTGTTAATTTTCGAGGTATGGTTAACAGAAAAAAGTTACACACATACATAGGGACATTTCAAAAAATTTCATTTTCAAGTTCCTGGAGTCGAATTATATCAAAGTACCTCAAAAAAGTAGAATTTAAAATTTAGATCATTACACACATCCTTCTATGAGGAAGCAATTATCTGAGATAAATAGGATATTAAGCCCTAGATCCAAATTTTGAGTAAAAAATATACCTTTACAAAAAGGTACTTAAATATGTATGTATACTACAATAAGTCGTTTTGAATTATAACAGAACTCTTTTTAAACCCATCATTTTTCAACCAATTATACATTTCGTTCTCTGGTCTTGAATAATATTTTTTTCAAGACAAAGAAAACTCATGGGAAAAAAATTAACTTTGAAAATGAGGTTCTTTTTAAAATTTTTAATGAATGAGTAAGTAATTAAGAATTTTAAATTGTAAATTTTTTATATTTAACGGTCCACATACAATTAAATAAAAATTGAGCCAAAACATTTTTCCAACTCAGAATTTGTTAATTAAAAAACTCCTTTCTCCATCCTTTACGTACGTTTCGGTACAATTGCGTACCTTTTTTAAAAGGTTTTTGAAACCTAAATACAATAATATTTCAAATTGGCAATATTAAACAGAAAAATAAAAAGTATAATTTCATAAATTAATGTCATCATTTTACAATAAGTAAGTAATTGTAGCTAAAAAAGAGCCATGCAAGATAAACGGGGGTCACACTTTGGGGAACACACGTATATTAATTTTTTAATTTTTGTAAAATGTTGCCTTTTTCACGCTGCCACAACTCTTCGTCTCAGAAGCAAAGTGCTGCTTCATAAACATTTCAAACTCATCCGTTAGGGTCCATTCTACTCCACTTCGCACTAAAGCTGCCTCTGTGGCTGGAGAGCGCTTTTTTCAAATTAATAATTTCCATGAATCCCAAAGGCCTCAAGGTTGTCAAGTGCTTCGAATGGTCAGGTATTACAATGCTTCCTGAATTTTGTGACATTACGAATTACTAGAATCCTTAATTACTAATTTTCGAATCACGTCTTATTTTTTAATTTTCTATTTATTTAATTATGTTTTTACTTCGATGATTATTTAATTCATAAAAACATATATTTTTTTAATATACACTCAAATGAGGCGCCTAATGATCAAGTTCAAAATCTGCTTCGGTTACTTACAAGACCAAAATCGCCTATTTCAAGTAAAAACAAGAACACTTTTCACAAAAAACTCTGAGTAAAGAACAAGATACTTTAAACAAAAAAAAATCGAGCTTTCCAAGATATTTTGATGTAGTAAAAAAATATGTTTTGATAAATCAACAGGTTTATCGATAACCGATGGAAACTGCACGATATTTGCTTTTTATTGCCTTCCGCGTGATTTTATTCTACAAAAAGTCTGAAAGAGAAGCTAAAGTCGGAAAGCTCCTTATTATTATAAACTAAATATACCTCAATTTCTCTCAGAATATTGCACTATCATGTCTTTCCCTTGAGGCAATTCGTGATTCCGAACCCCGTCTGCTTCCTATACAGTAAAGCGATTTGGAAATTTCCTCCTGAGCCTTCATTCAAGCATATACGCCCTTTCCAATGGGGGACAAGCCCTGTGGCGAAATGCCCCAGGTCTTCTGGCATTGGAATAAAATTATATCTCAATTTCTGCAAAAAACTATTCCCTTCACAGACCCTAGGGTTTACCAAGAGCCAGCTCCATTTTCCTTCTGATCTATAAGCCATTGTTTCGAACTTTTCGTAACTCCAAATCCCTCTTCGTCATTTGGAGACCTAAAAAGAAAAAGATTTTTTATAGGAAAATACTAGTGGTAAAAGTAGAATTTAGAATCAAAGAACACTACTTAAAAATCACTAGGTCAACAATTTTGATATATGGTTTATATATAGTGCCCAAAACACTTAAATTTTTCATTTGTTTTATACAGAAAAATTTATAAAACAAATTAAAAATATCATTGTCTTATCGACTACGTATAAACTATATATAACTTTTTCACCTGGGTGGTGACTACTAAAGTCAGCTTTTCTAATACTGCAATTTTCATGAAAAATATTTTAAAGTTCGAAGAGTCTCGTACTTAGTTAATACTACAGTTTCATTCTATAGATCCAATAAACTCTCTTAACTAAAAACTAATCGAATCAGTTATAAAGCTTCCCAATACAATGTCAGTTTTCTAATACTCTCAAAGCTGATATTAAATCTTCCTGAGTATTTTACAATACAAATTTCATATTTTTCTAATTACAGGTCCAGTCTTAAAAAACCAGCGACGCTCGTCTGCCTTGCGACGATGATATGGCGCTATTGCGACCATTTCCCCTACGAGGAATGCACCCACCAGAAGAGTCCATAAATTCAGCAAGATTTAAAAGTCAAACACTTTTAAAGTTCTAAAAGAAAATTTTGTTGCCCAAGAAGGGCCTAACCAGCACGATGAACGTCAGCCTAAGCGACGATTTCAACAGCACCAACAGCACATCCCCCTTCCATTGCTCCACGAGTCTTTCCGTAACCACATTTATTTCTCAAGTAATCTATTCTGGCGTCTGCATAGCAGGCCTCGTCGGTAACACTATGGTTATATACGTTGTCACAAGATTTTCAAAAATGCAAACTGTCACTAATATCTACATCCTCAACCTAGCAGTAGCAGATGAGTGTTTCCTAATCGGGATCCCTTTTCTGCTAACCACAATGACAATAGGTAGATGGACATTTGGCACGCTGATGTGCAAGATCTACATGACAACAACGAGTATCAATCAGTTTACAAGCAGCATCTTCATCTTTATAATGAGTGCAGACAGATACATCGCTGTTTGTCATCCAATATCATCGCCACAATTCCGAACTCCCTTTATCTCCAGGATCGTTTCAGTGGGCGCTTGGGTGATGAGTGCCATCTTTATGATCCCTGTGATCCTTTATGCGAATGCCGCGACCGAAAATGGTCAAGTCACCTGCAATATCCTCTGGCCTGACCAGCACGGTGGACAAACGTCATTCACACTTTACACCTTCATCCTTGGCTATGTGATTCCTCTAATACTTGTGTTGGTCTTCTACATCCTCGTGCTCAGAAAACTTCAAACAGTTGGACCTCAGAACAGGTCGAATGATAGGAAGCGCTCCAACAGAAAAGTGACGACAATGGTCTTAACAGTAATAGCTGCCTACATCTTATGCTGGGCACCTTACTGGATAACTCAGATGTCACTAATATTCACGCCACCTAACGAGTGTCAATCTGAGCTGACGATCACAATGTTCCTACTAGCAGGGGTCCTAGCCTATTGCAACAGTGCTATGAACCCTATTCTATATGCTTTCCTTAGTGACAACTTCCGCAAAAGCTTCGCAAAGGCTTGTACTTGTGCAGCATATAAAGAGGTGAATGCTAATCTTCATATTGAGAACAGTGTGTTCCCGCGGAAGAATAAGGGAAATACTGAAAGGCTTCAAGTTGATAGGGTGGTCGTATCTGCCCAGTCAAAGGCAGAGCTTGAAGAAGAGGAGGATGAACGGGGGTTGCTGATCAGCAAAACTTCAACGACTGGGGTCACGATGACTTCGAGAACGAATATCACGATTAGTAGTGGGTCAAGAGATATGGATGAACAGGAAAGGAGGGATAAGGATATCCATAGGAATGGCGCACAACACACTTTGCTGACACAGGTGTAAGGATTTTGGATTTGTTTTCAGTTTAATATATAAGTGGGGTTATACGATTTGGTGGTGTAAGATAATCTAATTGTACTGTATCCTAATAAGGTACCGGAACCTAGTGGTGTATCATATCTGAGAGGAAAATTGCAGGTTTGAGAAGGGAACAATGTGCAGCGACAGATCAGTGAGCACTCATTAGTGGGAATGGAGGGTAGATAGATCAATGTATTGCCAATGAAGAACTATTTGTTAGGGAATTTGTATAATATAGAAATAAAAGACAAGAACTTATGTTGGGAAAGATGTGTGAAAATATGTGTGATCATATCAAATAGTGACTCTTGCAGTGGACACTTAAAGGGTAAACTTTTCTGGGAAAATTGTTGGTGGTACGAATGCTAAAGATAATGGATTTTGCTTATGCAGGTTGCCTAATTTTTAACAGTTATATATTTTTCAACAATAGTTTTCTGTTCTTTAATAACAGTAACCTACCCCACTGCAGTGTTCAGTTCTTTAGCAATAGCATCCTGTTATAGAATGAAACATTACGATTGTAAAAGCAAGGTATTCGATTAAGATTGTCTATTTTTGAACAACAACTTTTTATTGTGTAGTTTATCTAATTTAAAAAATTGTAAGGAAAGTCTTTCCTTCTTGATGTACCTATATGTACAATATATTCATTTTTAACCATTTTATGTTAATTCACAACAGTTAATCTCTTCTCAACCGCAATATTCTGTTGATCAATTAAGTTTTTCTGTTGTCTAATTACACTCCTTTACCAACTGTAATGTTGCATACTGAAGTGTTGAATACCAATTGAAAATTGGACCGTCAATTGTTCAAACGACCTGAAGAGAGCAGGACTTCCAGGGCAGGCCTGTTATTATTTCACGTTCAGGGTAATGTTAAAATATTCGAGACTGTTTTTGCATTTTTGGCAAATGTTCTTAGACACTAAGCAAGAAGAATGATGTGTGTTTTGATAGCAGAGAGAGTTTGAAATGTATTCTTCGTTTAAAAATAAGAAATTAAAGAGAAAGTATTGTGGTAAAAATTGCACCAACTAGAAATTCTGTAAGTATGATTCCAAACTCTTTCTGACCAAAAATCTACTTATGTTATTTAAAACTGGACCTAATCTACTACAGCCATCTTTGCAATCTGATAAAATAATAGATTGCCCTAAACGTTACGCTTCTACATATAATATAATTAATTTAATGAAATATTGCATCTATTGGTGTGTTATCTAGTTAAGAGAGAATATTTGAATAAATGAAAAAGTGGATTGTTTTTGTTTTTTTGAGTTATTATAATTATTAAATAAATTGGATTCCATTTCATCCATCAACCTGAGAATATCTGAAAAACGCCTATCAAATTTCAAGCTATTTGGGGTCGCATTGTAAAGAGGAGGAAAATACCCTAGGGTATGAAGGAGGCCTGGCCAAGTTTCTCCTTTGACACTTGTTGCATTCTCGTTTACTAAAGGAAACGCCTACTGTATAATACAACTGAAGGAACAAGCACCAGATTACATTCTATCAAAATCGATTCATAATTTTGCGAACATACAATTTTTTAAATAATTTTTTTCGTAACTTGTTGATGTGAATTTTTCGGTATTAGATCCTATATAAGTCTGCTGGTATGATATAAAGAATATTGTAAAAGTGGTGGTATTTTTAAAACTTTTTTTAAAAAGTGATTCTTTCCCTAATTATCATAAAACCTTTAACTAATTTCTAATGACTCATAAACCTTTGATAAAAGAGGATTTACGTGCATTCATTAAGGTGTGACGTAATAACATTTTAACGACTTTGGCCTTCTTACTTTATGGACCTTTTTCTTTACATCAGCTACGTGCCAATATAATTAATAAAAAGTGATATTGAGAAGTTAACATGGAGGTAATGAACATTAAATCAGGATTATGATGCGAATTTTAGTGGCATTTTTTATCTTTAGGGAGAAAAGAGAAAAGTTATTGATTTCATTGAGTTTATTATTCTTTAGATTTAGCGTCTGACTTTTTTCTGATCTGAATTTAAGTCAGGTACTTTATTTTCTTTAACTTGGGAATTATGATTGAAATTGAAAGTGCAGCGAGTGTTAACAGGGTCTGAGAAATTTTGGTATTAATTTAATAATAATTTTGATATTACATTTATTTACTTGCACTTCACAAATGCGATACCTAAATCGGAATGTATAAATCGTATGTAAAATGGTTTTATGACGGAAAGTTTTTGTAAGTGGCGTATAAAATGTGAGAATGTCTACTTCGAATCGATCAATTCTATGAGTTACCAAAAAAGAACACAAATGTCAAATACAACAAATATTTTCTGATTTAAAAATGTGTACAATATTGTATACTAGGTAAATAAGGCCAATACAATTAGAAAGTGTAATTTACCAGAACATTAGTTTGCGGTAACATTCAAGCTATAATGAATACGCAATTGGACTTAAATCACTGAAGAGTTTTGCTACAATAATCCAGGGCTCACTTAACTTCGCGTTGTACTTCAGCGCTAAAGTTTCACCCATACCTAGAAGTCAGAAAACATATATCCTAAGTTTCTCTCTTGATACCTCCAAGTTCCGTAATTCAAAATAAGCATGAAGCTATTTGTCAACACTCTACTTAATAAATAAACAGAACACGGTGGGCTTCGATGGAACTCAACCCAAAAGGTCTTGCACCTCCCGGTTTCTTTCTGTTCTCATTACTGTGATACCTCTCGATGATTTTAAGACCAAAATGAAAAAAATCGTTGAAGCCTTTTGAAAAAATTCTACTTTTGATTTTTTTGTGGGGTTAGAAGTTTAGATTTATGGAAATAACACTAAAGTAATGAATAATTGACAAAAACTCTTTTTTGGCACCTAAAAAGAGGCTGTATATGTTAAACATTTTGCGATAACCAAATTCCTTTCAAATGATTAAAAGTAGGTTTTTTGTGACTCATAAAGAATTCTTCTTTGTGAAGATTGGAAGGAAGCCTTAAAAATATTGTTTGATGTTACTTGGCGCGGCGTAGACTGTACTGTTCTCAGATCAGTTAATTCGATTAAGAATCAAGTGTTGAAAATATAGACTCGTGAAGACAGGGAACATTCCTTACAGAAAATAAAGATCGTACATATGAAGTGCAAGTTCACAGAGAGCACGCTGCAGCCTGGCCGCGTAGACCGGATGATGCTTAGAGGTCTTGTATTTTATCCAGAAATTTTGGAAATCTGCGTAAACAGACTCCATCGCCTGCTTATTTTTTTTTTCAGAAAGCTGTATATATTTTTATTCTTTTGTGTACATTTTTTCACGCCGAATGAAGCAGAAGCAAGAAGTTTCAATAGAAACTTAAAGTATATGTAAGCTTCATGAAGGAAGGACTTATTCAGAAGGTCATAACGGATGTTCTATTAGAGCTAGAGCACTGTATTTTTTTCGAATTTTACACTAAAAAAAATCTGGTTGAACCAATCAGAATTCTGGTTAATTCAAATAGAATAGAGTGTTAAATATGCCCTTACTATACATTCTGGTTAAAAGTATCAGAAGTTTCTGGTTGAGAATTTTCTGCTTGACGTTACCAGAAATTCGAGTAAATTTTACCAGAATTTCTGGTAAGGTTAACCAGAAATCTTCACCAGACAGTTTTCTGGTAGCTTAGGAATACAAAGTTCTAGTCAACATAACTAAATATTCTGGTAAACTTAACCAGATGTTCTGGTAAGCTTAATCAGATATTCTGGTAGCCATTGATTTTCGACTATCGAATTTCGATACTTTTCTACCTTCATGAACTCTTTCTAACCCCCTCTGAAATTACATGGACTGCGTCCCAAAGAAAATAATCCAACAAAAGTTACCGAAAACAGAGTGCAGCAACTATATTCCGCTTCGCTTAAATTTCATATCCCTATATGTAGATATATTAATAAATGGCGATAGATACCTACAACATTCAAAGCAAAATCAGCATATATTGTTGATACATTCTGTTTCTGAAACATTCGTTAAGACTATTTGTTCCGGGATTTTACATAATATGCACTTAGATCACTTGGTCAATACCAACATTTTTCGAACATTCACTTTGTTAATTTATTGTATACAATGTAAATATTTTCGAGAATATTTTTCAAAGACACCCAAAAAATATGTGCTTGGTTTGGAAGTATCCCTGTACCACTGGTGTTTAGACAGATAACTCGCAGTTTTTTCTTATATAACACAGCTAAATTCACGCTTCACTATAATTAGTTATACTTATATAACTGAAAATACAATTAACAAATCGCGGTTCAAAAATTGGACATTTACAGCAAAGCGTCACTTGACACATACAGCAACACGACATAAGACAAAAGAAAAATTTCTGGAAACCGACACAAGATCGCGACACTTCTGTCACCAGAAATATTAACCAGAACATTTTTACCCAGAAAAAAATCAACCAGGGTTAATTAACTAGAATTTTCTAGTTATATTAATCATAATTTTTTTTGAGTGTAAGAAATTTAGTCTACTTTAACCTATTTCCGGATAACTTTCAACTGTAATGCACAAGAACAGATTTATTTTAGGAATATTAGAATAGGGTCATCCACAAAAATTTTGTTTGCCTTATAGTAGAGTTTTTTTATAAACTTTGACTCTCAAAGAATTAAAATGTGAAATTAAAACTTAATTTAGTTTATTTAATAATTTATAATAATTTATTAAAAAGTGATAAAATATCCACCGCAAATGTCGATTTATAAAAGTAAACATGTGGCGCCCTCACGGCTCGAAACACGTGGTGTGACGTCACGCGCCGTCAAAACCGAAGAAAATACATGGTCAGATTGATAAAAACAAATTAAATAATTAATAATCAACGTTTTTTGGCAAAAAGGGTTTATTTTTATGAAGTATCAATATGCCTGGATACGTTAAAGCCAGTTCGGATAATTTGCCAAAAGTGAGTACACTTATTATAAGTGATTTCTGTGTGAAGTGCTCCAGTTTCAATGTTGCTGAGACTCGAGGAGTGAAAGCGAAAAAGTATCCAAATAACCGTTCTGAATATTGAAACCGGTGTATTGTATTGAATTTAAAGTTATTTATTTGATCAAGATGATAATATCGTATTTATTTTAGTTTAAATAAAAGAAATAGAAAGGAAACGAAATAATCGACCATAGATGTTGACATAAAGCGAGCTTTAACCTCAACATTCAGTACTTTGATTTTGCACTTGATAAAATATAAGAATTAAATATATATTCGCTCTTCAGCGGAAACTCTTTTTTAAAAATAGCAGCATGATTCCAAAGTTAAAAAATATATAATTTTATAATACTTGTTGCGCAAATAAACAATTTGATTTTATGGTTAAAGTGCACATACGTCCCGGCATCCCATATATGTAACACTGTTGAATATCAGTAAAGTACGGGTTTTATGTTATCAAAAAAACATATTTGATAGTTTTCTATTTTAAATAAAAATATTTTCTTACGTTGAAATGATCTTCGCAACAATATACTGTTGACGTTAAAGATGTGGTTATTACACGGAGAAAAATAGATAGTCAAACTTTGAGTGTCAAAATTTAAATGGTCAGTTTGACCTTTCAGACAGTATCATGTACAATCCATAATTTTTTCTCCATAGTCAAAGAGACTCTTATTTTATGTTCAGCTTGAAAATCCGCAGAAAATCAGTCATACTGTCAGGGATTATGAAATCGATACTATAGTATGGTCAAGTTAAATACTCTTTTTTTCACTCATTTTGACCGTTCGAGAGTGTTAAACTTACTATCAGGGACAATAGAATCGAAATTTCGCGGTGGTTAAGTTAAATATTTTGTTTTCAGTCATTTCTACCATTCGAGATTGCGAAACCCACTATCAAGAATAATGAAACCGATACTTTGAAATCGTCAAATAATGTGCGCGCCGGTTCATCGATCTTGATCCAGCTACCTCGTAATCCCGCCAAAACTTCACAACGGATTAACGGACGCGACGCGGCCAAGGCGGTTTTCTCGGTTTTTTGTTGTATTATTGTAAGTTTGCGTTTTGCGAAGTGTGTTTCTTAAAATTAATTCTGTGATTTATTGTGATTTCCCGTGATTTGCTGTGACTGGGAATGGTAAGTATCTATTTTACCTAATGTAGAAGACTCGAGACCTCTCGGGACTGTCAGTTTTAAGGTTAGGGCTACAATAATACAATTTTTAAAGTTGTCTTGCCGTGGTTCTTTTATTAATCACTGACAATTATTTAAAAAATTATTTAACCTGTAATTTGATTCGTTGTCCTCTAACGTTATTTTGCAGGATATGGCATCGTCAGGTTGTAGCTACATAGAGCTGATGAAGAGTTGGCAATGCAGCCAACAGATGATCGACTTATTCGTAGGTAAAATTTTTTGGTTGAATTTCACTGTTTTTAACTTCAAATTAACATATTTTTTGGTTGAAATATCTACCATTAAATTATTATAGAACATTGCATTTGAAATTGAATAAAATCTTTTATTCACTAAAAGCTTCTAATTATGAACCTATTAATATGAAATTATTTTCAAATTGAATATAGGTTATGAAGTTTCAATCGGACGGTTACTTCTGTTTAAAATACCAAGGCTTTCGAATTTAGACAGTCAATTTTTGACTTGAAAATGGCAAATTGTTTAATTTTGAATAGATTCAAAAGATCTACAATAGAAAATGTTTTTAATTAAAGATTTTAGAATTACGCATGGTAAGCTCAATAATTTCATGATTGAAAAAGTTAACAATGGAAGTTAATATTTAAAAAAAGTTAAAATTGGAGTTCTTCAAATTCAATAATTATTTAATTACTTTTCTGTTCACTGTTCAATTTCAGAAAACGAAATCGATGATGAATCGTTTCATCTTTTAAGCGACGAAGACTTTCGCGATATGCTAAAACTTGCCGGGCCAAGAAGTAAATTAATGAAGAATTATAAAGAATACCTGCAATCGGTATGCTAAATTCAAGTGAATTTAATTCTGAATTCTTTTATTTGAAAGACTTTTACGTGAAAGTTGTTTAATTGTAAACTGTGTCTATTTTCAAAGATTAAAGAAGGGAAAACGGAACGAGCATCCACTGCTCCATCTGGCACTCAGAGTACAAGCGACTCAAACTTGCACGAATCACTACATGCTTCTACTTTCGAAGGTGTGGACTTTGAATCGCTTCAATCGAATCAGTGTAAGCATTAAAAAAATATTTATATTAATATAATACAATTATGTTGTGTAACTCCAGAATAATACGTTATCAATTTGTTTCTATGAATAGGGCTTCATACAAGAGTTTCTGCTGAGAACGGGGAATTAGTTTTAGAAACAATTGATCAGGACGCTGATGCTCCTATTGAAATTGAATTGGAACCCGAGGATGATTCTCACGAGCCCCCTCCGACAAAAAGACCAAATATTGATGGTCTCAAGTCCAATTCAAATGCTATAAACACAACAGCTAGGCCCGCACTAAGGCAGAAAATCGCACAACCCGTTGCTGTCGGATGTCCAATTAGATCTCCACCAATTATCCTGCAATCAGCCTTGTTTCCTCACGTAAGTAAAATGTATAATTCTCAGTGGTGTAGTCCTATAAGAAAATTTGGCCTGGCGGTACTTTCTATAAAGTACGTCACCAGTTTGAGGGGGGGGGGGGGTTGTATTGAAAAGGCTGAATTGTATTGAAAGGTTGAAAATTCATCTTTTTTATCGAAAATTCAACGTCCTCGTTAAAAATTCATTTCTTCACTTGAAGGTTCATCTCTTTGGTTGCAAAATTAACTATTATGATAAAATTAGTTTTACGTTTGGTTGAAAATGAATTTTTTCAACTCGCCATTAAACTATTCCATTTTTGGTTAAAAATTTGTTTTTAATTTGAAAGTTCAACTTTTTGGTTAAAAGTTCATGTATTTTGTTGAAAATTCGTCTGCCTTGGTAGAAATTTAATCATCTTGGTTGAAAATTCATTCATTTTGGTTGAAACTGCAATTGTTTGGTTGAAATATCAAAAATTCTACTGCTATGTAGAAAATTAACCTTTTTGGATTAAATAATTATCAATTTTGTAGGAAATTAAACTCTTTTGTTGGAAAATCATATTTTGGGTTGAAAATTCCACTTTCTTATAGATAATTCATCTTTTTAGATTTAAAATTAAATAATTTTGTTGAAAATTCATGTATTTTGTTCAAAATTCGTGTTTTTTGGTAGAAAATTAATCTTCTTGTTTGAAAATGCATTTTTTTGTTTAAAATTTAATAACTTTGTTACAAATTTATTTATTTTTTGTTGAAAAGGATTTTTTTATCTCAAAATTTAACTATTCCATTTTTGGGTAAAACGTCATCCTGTATATTGTATAAGTTGAAATTGCAAGCTTTTGGTAGAAAATTCATATAAATTGTTGGGAAGTCGTCTTTTTTGGCAGAAAATTCAACTTTTTTGTTGAAAATTTAATTATTTGATTGAAAATCCATATATTTTGTTAAAAAATTGTCTTTTTGGGTACAAACTTATTCTCGTCTCTTGAAAGTTCAACTACTTGGTTGAGAATTTCACTATCTTGTTAAAAATTCATCTGTCTTGATTGAAACTTATCTTTTTTGTGGAAAATTTATTTTTGACGATTTAAATGTCTACTTCTAAAACATTTGTAGCTGAAAAACTTTACTCTTTTCTTGAAAATTAACCTTTCATGGTAGAAAAGTCATCTTTTTTGGTTGAAAATAAACTTTTTTGATGAAAATAAACTTTTTTGATGAAAATTCAACTGTGTTCTGAAAAAAAGTCTCTTTTCTTAAAAATTAAAATATTTGATTGAATTTCAATCGTTTTTGGTACAAAAGTCATCCTTCTGGGTTGAAAATTTATCTTTCTTGGTTGACAAGTAACTTTTTTGCTACTAGTTCAACTGTCTTCGAAAAAATCTTCATCTTGGTGGAAAATTATCCTTTTGGTTGAAACTTCAACTATTTGCTTAAAAATTGACTGTTTTGTTAAAAGTTCGTCCTGTCTGGTAACTATTCCATTTTTGGTTGCAAATTGATTTTTTTAGTTGAAAATTCATCTTTTTGCATTGAAAATTCAACTATTTGGTTGAAAATGACCTTTTTTTATTAAATTCATCTGTCTCTTAACTTTTTTGTAGAAAATTCAACTATGTGGTTAAAAATTAAACTTTCCGGGTTGAAAATTCAAATTTGTTCTAAAAAAATCGACTTTTTGGTTTGAAATTTGACGATTTTGTTGCAAATGCAATGTTATTCGACTTGGAATCTTAGGAATATGGTATCTGAAATAATTTTATTTACAAAAATTTATTGCCCTATTTTCGTTAAAAATCGCCCTATTTCCTTTGTTTTGAGAGCATTGTAGACTGTGAAGTCTGCAAATGTTATTTTCTTCATATCCTGTTTTCTCTTTCTTGTGACTTTTTTTCAAATACGGTAATAATATATCATAAAATTCGTAGGAATTAACGGATCTTGATCCTGAAATAGATCGAAGAAGGAAAATTTCTTTGGATCGAGGAGACATGCTGCAACCGTTTATTATCGTTGTTGGCAGTTCGATTGACGAACTTCTGTCCACTTACGTCTATGTTGATGGATCGAGATTTTTAATGGAAAGTACTCTCCAGGCAATAAACGTATGTTTTAAAATATATCAAGCCCTGGACACCGAATATCCTGTTACCGGACTTCAAGTCTGGAACTTCATGCAGCGATACGTCTACAATATCCATACGAATGCAGACATTGCAAGTGCTTCGCAAAGTGAAGTTGCAGTAGATCTGTGTATGTCCGAGCCTGCCTTGAAGTAAGCATTCAACATGTCCATTATCTCATCCTAATCTACGCATATTGTAAAAGACACTGGTACCCAGTGGCGGATTTAACAGGTGGGCAAAAGCGCGCTTGCCCACTGCCCCCCCCCCCCTTTCCCTGGAACACCTGACACAACATAATTTTCTCCCCCCCCCCCCCCCCCGGGCCTGAAGAAATTTTGCCCACTGGGCCTTTTTCCTTAAATCCGCCACTGCTGGTACCCTATGTTATCCTATATTACACTATCCTATTCCATGTAGGCCTCGGACTTCGGAGATCAAAAAGAGCGTAAACAGTGTCACCAATTTTAAAGACTAGTGACAAAATAGTGTTTTGTAGCTTTGGGGTACGTAAATGATGAAGAAAATTTAAATTTGCATCAGACGTTTCGGCTCCATGTATGGGCCCTCATCAGTGATTTATTCTAGAAAAAGCTTTTTGGTACATTTCATGGAAATTTAAATCTTCTTTATCATTTACGGACCCCAAAGCCATAAAACAGAAGACTAGTATTAGTACTGAGGGTCGCAAAAAGCCACGAAAACAAATTTTTCTAAGCAAAATTTCCAGGTTTCTAAGATTAAATTCAAAAGTATTCTCTACTCTTCACTTTTTCTCGTCTTTCCACTTTAATGCGAGCTGAAATAGTAGAACCCAATAAGAAAATCTAAATATTCGTGGATGAAAGTTCATTATTTTCGGTTGAAAGGTCTACTATGACATATTACATTTTTAGTTAAGAATTAATATTTTTGGTTAAAAAATTTATAATTAGGTCTAAAATTGAATTATTTTGTTGAGAATTTCACAATTTTATTGAAAAGTCATACTTCTTAGTTGAAAATTCAACTGTTTTGTGGAAAAATCGTCTTTTTGGCTTGACAATTCAACAATTTGGTAGGAAAGTCAACTACTTGGTACAAAATGAAACTGTGTTGTAGACAACGTTTTTTTAAATTAAAAATTAATTCTCTGGAATGAAAATTCCATTACTCCATTTTTGGAAGTCATCTGATTTAAAAATTCAACTATTTAGTTAAATTCTTCTTTTTGATGGAAAATTAATCTTCTTGGTTGAAAATTCAACTATTTGGTTACAAATTTACATATTTCATTACATTTAATTTTCTAATTACAATTAATTTGTTGTTTTTGAAAGTTTAACTACATCGAAAACACATCGAAATTTCATCCTATTCTATATCGACATATATACTATACCTATAACATCCTATTCATCATGCACTATATTTATTGTTTCTTTTTTCCTAGGGAATATCTGTGGGACGGAAAACCTGTTCGCAAATCTTTGAACACAAAGAAGAGAAAGTGAAGTGTGTATAGTAATTAAGTGCGTTTTAAAGTGTTTGAGCACTTTCTAGTTTAGTAGTACGTTAATTATAATACTGTCAGTTCAAAAACTCAATTTCATTATCAAGCAATGATATTTTATTTTTCTGTGATTCTTTTAGAACCGTAGCATTTTGGGAACACATCTTTGCCTTTGAAGTTATAAAAAATTCCAAAAAAATGTTTATAAAGCACTCAGATTTATCCAATCCTCGGCCACTTCTTCTTTATGAGCATTCTAAAAAAATGAATACTGTGATGAAAAGTGCAGTATAATTAGCGATATAACAGGTTCCGATTAGGCATCCACAGCCTTGTACGTTTTGGAGCTATTAGTTATTTATAGTTATATTATATTAGTTATATTATATTAGTTATTTATAGAAATAAAACATACATATTTGTCATTATAATGTTTCAGTTCATTTACATTTTCAAACCATTAATTAATATCTTACATATTTTTAAAAACTTAATTAATTTGGCCACATACCAGAAAAATCACGTAATGTCGGTATTTCCAGTTACACATTCCCTTGTATTGAAAAACTAGAATCGGTTTTTAATAACACAAGATATATGTAACTGGAAATATACCCACCTCACGTGATGTTTCTGGTAAGTGGCCAAATTAATTTTTTAATTATTAAAAAAAAAGATTTGACTACCCGAGATAAGCGGTTCAATTATAAAATATAGTCGTTTTCATTATCAGCGATAGTTGTTTTGACTAACCGAGATTATCATTTTGAGTATATGAACATAATAGATTTAACCATTTTTTATATTCGACCTGAATATTCTTGGATTTTCAAGCTAGCACTCTAAGATAATCGAGTTCACACTCCCAGGATCGTAAACTTGACACTCTGAGATGGTGAACATAACCTTCAAATTTTGACACTCCACAATCGTAAGCTTGACATTCTGGTATAGTAAACCTAACCTTCAAATTTTGACACTTCGCGGATGGTACGCCACACCATCTAGGGGGCTGTCCCATAGTTGAAACTGAAATATAGTCAGTCTGACACTCTACATGCTCAGGCTGACCATCCATTTTTCTCCGTGTAGGGCACATGTCACGACGAACAATTTTGTACCATTTTTTTCGTTCCTCAGCTTTGGGTATAGATATGAATGATTTTCCTCCATTTTTGACAAACGTGTTCTTGCATGGAGGCACAAAACACAAATGGTAGTGCTGAATTTTTTGCATTTTTATGAAAAAAGCGTGAATCGCCCGGCTTATTTACAAGCGTTCGGCGGCTAGCTACGTCACATCAAGATGGCGGAATGGGCGCGACAGAAATAGGAATTTTAAATTTGTACAAATTTTTCTTTTTCAATTATAAATTCGAAAAAAAGTTTTTGTTACACTATGCTGGTATTATTAGTGATTTTAGAGCATATACTTTAATATGCACAAATAAAAAAAAATTAGTGGATGACCCTATTAAAAAAAATTTTAATCAAGTTTTTTAATAAAAAATAGGTTTTGACAGCTATACCTCCTGAATTATTGGAGGTATAATCTTTGATTTTGTTAGTTTTGCAGTGAATTTTATGCCCTCTAATTCTCATCAAGCATAACTAAGCATTAGGAGTCACCATAAAGGAGCAATTTTGAAAAAACTGAATTTTTTGACATTTTTTCACCCATTTTCAAAAATTGAAAAGGAATTTGGTTATCGCAAAATGTTTAACAAATACAGCCTCTTTTTGGGTGCAAAAAAAAGCGTTTGTGCCAATCATTCATCACTTCAGTGTTATTTCCACAAAACTAAACTTGATAATCCCACCAAAAAAATCAGAAATAGAGTTTTTTCAAACACGGCTCCAAGGATTTTTTTCATTTTGGTCTCAAAATATTCGTGAGGTATTACAGTAATAAGAACAGAAAAAACTGGTAGGGCAAGACCTTTGGGTTGAATTCCATCAAAGCCCACCGTGAGAATTGTAAGTGGAAGCAACTTTTCTCAAAGGAAGCTTAAAGAAGGTATAAAATTGAAAAAAACTTTTGAAGCGAAAAATTGTTAAGTAAAGTAACATTGAAACAACTTTTGCGAATTGACACAGTATAAAATCGCTTACTAACATTTTTTAAACAAGTATATAATTTAACTCTTCTATAAGGAAGATAAATTTACAAGAAGACGCGATTTTGCACTTTAATCGACTTTTCTAAAGGAAAATATTGTACAAAGATAAAATTTGTCAATTTAGTTTGTACTGTTTTTGAAGAGACACTAAGATGGTAAAAAAAATGATTAAAAGGAGTCTTGGTTTCGGGATCATAAGAGGATAATGTTTGTGAAATATAGATAAGGGATCCATAGTCACGTACAGCTAATGTAGCTTATCGTTATTCTCACAGCAAATGAGATCCACGATATAGCTTTATTACTCCATAGTCTATGGTGTTGATGGTATATAGATGATTTAGTATGAGACTTGAACATTGTGAACATTAAGGTTAGACCCACTAGGTACTCTTTGGTCAAGGGTCACATGTAACGCGAAGCATAAAGACGAGCCATAATACTATTATTACAGTGTCATCAAAGTGCAGAGATAGGTGTTAAGTAAATTCATCGAACACGGTAACGCCTTAATATCTCCAATCGCGTGTAAATGATCGATTTCCTTTGCCACTTCAGTACTTTACTATATGCGCATTCTCCTTGGTTCTGATTTCTCGACCTGAAATTTGAATACCTTATTGAACATGACAAGTTTGAGAAAGCGAGAATTGAAAATATCACAGTGAAAAATCAAATAACATGAGCTTTCCATGGGGAATGTCAATACAAATATAGCAGACTTTCCTTTTTCCTTTTTATTTTTTTAAAGGACCCACACAACAAAATTAGACAATTGATCTAAGTCCTTTTGGGAAATTCCATCTAATTTTATGAACTTCAAAATAAATGGGGGTCAGTATAAAACTCACCGAAAGGCCTTTTTTATACATTTTGTGCGAGGTCCTTTGGTATTTGTTTGATTTAAGGACTTTGAAATATAGAGATTTTAAAAGTTTGAGAGATTGAAAAGTTTTTTTTTTATTTAAGCTCTGCTTCATAAATTGAAAGCCCTGAGTTTGTAATGAAATTAAAATTGAAAGCGGTCTCTCAAACTGAAAGTGAGTTTAAAGTTTGATTTTCATTACATTAATTTTATAAATACCTACCAATTTGACGATGGCCTTTTCTAGGCAATTTAAAATTGATATCGCCCGTATTATAATTTATTTTTAATTATCCAATATATAATAACTTGCTTCTATACAGTGTTTTACTTTCTAATATTTTCAGTTTTCAAGGTTTTTCAATTATTTTTACTAATAAAAATCAAAAGTTTTTCCAATTTTCAGTGTACTAATTTAAAATTATGGTACATTAAACTGTTTTAATTTCATAATCTGTAATTGTAATTTTTGTTCAATATTGAATTCCGCTCATTTTAAATGAAGCAATTTCAACTTTTTAATCTGAAATTTGAAACTGCAGATAATGTTACTGTAACTTTTTGAAGAATTAATTTAAAAAGGTTACAATTTCATCCAGATATAATTACGAATACTTTCATTTTGAAGAGTTGAACTTGCAGGTTTTTAACTGTAAGCGACTCCAATTGACATAAGATAATTTTAAACTCTTTAATTTCACATTTGAGCTTTGAAACGTCATAAGGTGAATGTTCCAATTACTGCTGTACTCAACATATGATTTATGCTCAGAGTAAAGATTACACATAAAGCATGCAAATTTTCTATTATCTCATAATTTTTTTTAAATAATAAGATTGTGGGTAATAAGAAAGCCCAGCTTGAATCAACTTATTACTTTTGATACGTTGACATATATAAAACTAAAATCCACATTAAGGGGTTACACAGGTTTTGAAATTTCAAAAAATTTATTTTTTTATTTTTTTATCTGATGTGAAACATGTCAAGAATATTTTCCCAAACTTTCGAGTCAATCGGAATAAAACTCTAGGAGATAGAGCCCTCGGAAATTCGTGTCATTAGGTTCGGCCGACGGGGAGCGTCGCAAGTATATCGAGGTACCTGATTACCTATTGTTTGCCTGTATTTCTTGTTCGATTCTCTCAATTTCTAAGGGTTACTCTTTTTAAATATTATTGTTCAATGCAGTGTTCGTAATTCCTGTATCCCATCGCACCCCGCATGCGTCGGGTCGCAAACCAGACTGGTTACCTTTTTTTTCTCAAAACTCTATTTTTAAAGTCGGTGGACACGCTTTCACAAAAACTAATAGACCGATTTTATTGAAGGCACACTTGTTCTAGATAAGATTGAATAGTGCTTGGACGAAGGTTTTTTTTCTTTGATCACAACTTATTTTACAAAGCAATACGTGGTGTAAATTTCACCGAAAATTGTACTTTTTTGTATACAACTCTGCCGAAAATTCAAATTTTGATTTTTTTTTAATCCTTTGCTCAAGCACGAGCTATACTCACCTTCTAACAGGAAATATTTTGTTTTTTGATTTCCGATAAAGCTATCTTGAGTTATCCTGACCACCGCAAGGATACTTTTTTCGAAGGGGTCTTCGAAAATCAGAACCCTACAGCTGAATTTTCCAAATTTTTCAATGAAAATTTTGGAAAATATTGTTTAAATGTCGTTATTTTATATACTTAACAGTTTCAATAAAACAAATCTTTTATCAAATTTAAAAAAATTAGAGATAATATGCTTTTTTTAGCCTTCAAAACCCATGTAACCCCTTAATAGGGACCCAGAAATACGTATATCGTTTTTGTTCATCTGCAGTAATATGTACAAACATACATTTTATATAAATTATCAATATTTTTGTATATTGCTTTATGCTTTGGTATTTATTACCTTTTTTATGTACAAAATACGCCCTACTTCAGAGTCAAACAAAGAATATTGTAATTTCATTATATATTCAAAATAATCGTCAAATGAAGTGAAATTAGCGCTTGATACCACATTAATTGATACAGTTACTCTATTTAAAATTATTTAATTTCAAAATTTCATAGCATTTGTAAACGGTATGTTTTTAATAAAATTTCGAATGAATTAAGATTATCGAGATTTTAGTATTTCTAATTTAAAATAAAAATTTTGTTATGTTCATTTGTTCAATTTTCAACAATTTCGATCAGGAATTGTGAAATACTATTCAATTCCAATTAAAACTAGTTCCATTAAGAATTACATTTCATAATATTTATCAATTTTTGAATAATACAATTCTACAGAACTGTAGAATTTCATGTTTTTATTTTATAAAATCAAATTCCAAGCTTCAGATTCGAATTCATTAAATTTTACGGAGGCGGTTACAATTTGAAGGGTTTTACAATTTTGAAAAGTTGAATTTTTAAAATTTGCTACCTAAAAATGTAAACAATTTTTCGATATATGTAAGTAGGGGAGCGGCGGCGAATGCGGCGCACATAAAGGAAAATGCACGATTAAAATTCAAATATAATGTAAAATATTGTAATAAAATATATTTTGTTTAGGCCAATATCTTACCAATGACTTATGCATGGTGATAATTTAATTGAAGTTCATTAAAACAGTTAATTAATGTCTTTTCCAAAAAGTTCATCTGCGCCAAGTTGTCCTACCTTTTTTGGTAATGTGGCGCGTTTCCATTTCAATTCATAATTATTGAATAAAAAACAAATTATGAAGAAAAATCAGTAAAATTTGATAAAAATAAGATGAATATATTTGCGTTTAATATTATTAACGTATTTGAGGGATTATGTCTGCCGAAATTTCAAGAAAAAATGTTTTTTAATAGTGCAGAATGTCTCACAATAATTTGAGGGTTATGTCTGCTGAAACGTCAAAAAAAAAGATTTTTTGTTAACAGTGCAGAATGACTCGCCAATATCCAAAATAACACAATGAAGGATATATTTAAATAATTATCAATGGGGAAATTTTTGACACAATTCTTTATATTAAACTAGAGCATTAAGACAAGGTACAACCCGAATACGCCATATTAGTCGCATGTGAATAGTATTTAATAAAGATTTTTTTACATAAAAGTTTATTAATTTCATTCAAAATGTTAAACTTTAAAGCATTCAAGAAACTTGGAACAGTATATTTCCAAAAAATTTTATAAGTTTACACGAGACTTCTGTAATATTTTACTTGTTTTTAGCTACTCTGACAATACAAGCGAAATAACCAAAACTAACTTTTCGTCATAAAAGTCAGGCAATTAATTTAATTATCCCAATTTTTTAATAATGTACCGTTGAAAACATATATACATGTCATGAAACTACCTCCACATGCAGAAAGTGCGTTAATATTCGAAAACTCGAACACGCCACATTAGCCGCCGCTCCCCTATATATAAAAATCATACGTGAAATTGAAAACTTCGCAATATATTTTCATTCTGAAGGGCTCCAATATCAGTTTTTTCTAGTGTCCAGTACTTTTGATTTGAAATTTAAGAATACTATATTCAAATTCAAACTAATTTACTTTTGCAGTACATTTGCAATAAAAATGAGCAAAATATTACTACAAATCTGTGAAGATCCTTCCTTACTCTCTTAATTTTAATCAGTAACATTCCAATGTAAATCAGTGACATAATTCTGACTCTTGATTGAAATTGCAGTAGTTTTTCATTGACTTCACAACCCTACTACTACTGATTACTACTGATTACTCAGAGAACTTTTACTGAGTGTCTTACCCTAAAAGATTAAACGTAGGTGTAAGGATTAGTGAAAATTATCACTGTAAAATCAGTGAAAATCGTTACAAATTGGATGTATTAATATAACTACTTATAAATATGTTTCTAATTTAGAGAGTGGTAATAGGGTCTCGAAATTCCGATTTACGTGTAGAATCTGCACTCAGGTCTGTTTTAGTTATGTACTTTCGAACGTGCGTACTCGCCCCGGTGCATTCTATGGTAATCACACGTGGTGAGAATTCGCCTGCAGGAGTTCGAATACAATTCCCGAAATACTCAACATTCTCTCACGAAATTTGCCATCATACTCCCAAAAAGATTTCGCATTACACAAATATTATGCACCAAATAAGATAATTTTTCCTGAAAAACAAATGCCATCAATTTTTGGAAGATGTTATTTCCAGATTTTTGCTTGTTCTTCAAAAAATCATTTGTTCAGACGAATCTTGAAATTTCGCAATTTTGTAATTAAAACATGTAATATCATTTTATTATTATTCAAAATTAGTGTTTTATATTATTTAGATATATAAAATATATTACAAATAAATCATATATTTAATTTAAATTTGCTTTAAATTACAATTTCCATCAATTCTTTTCTGTTAATATAAGTATACAAGTAATTCAAAAAATGAAAGTATTGATCGATTCGAAAGAAGATTAGAGAATATGTTAATCGATATCATAATGAATTTAATAATGAAAAATATTTGTATAATAAATATGCTGTGACTAAATGTATAGGAAGTACGTAAGGATCTCAAAGGTACGTTGGTTGTATTGATTAATTTAGAGGACTTAATGCGTAAATTTATCGAATATAGAATTATGGACTGTTATGTAACATGTATATTTATTGTATATAATATATATGCATATATATTATGTAATCGAGAATATTGAGTATTAGAATTAAGAATTATATTGGTGTTAATATTGAACCAATGTCTACATGAGTTAATAATATGGAAGCTCTATATTTGTTTATTTTAGGAGGGAACATATTTTTTAAAAAGAAAAGAATTTTATTGTCAGTAAATGATATTATGTCATGGGTTTCGTTAAAGTATTGTCATTTCTATGTGTTTCAATAAAAAATATTGCGGTTGCTGTGAATCTCTTTTTTTATTCCAGGCAGGTTTCATATTTCATTTTATACTACTAAAAATGCAACGGTAGAGTATAAAAACTTGCATATAAATTTTTTGTATGGGTATTCAGATAGAAATAAGAATAAAAATAGATTTTAAAGAGTGTAAGAACGACTACAGAAAAATATGGAAGTAATATTCCAGATGTGATACATTTAGTTAACGTAGTCATAGGTACTCTTTCCCTCAGTGCACTATAAATATCAAAATGAGAACGATCACTGTCTTAATTCTGTAAAAGTGAAGTGAATGATTTTATCGCTACATCTTAATTTTTTTCGATAGGATTTTAGTAGAGGAAGAAAGAAAACTGCTGCTCCTTTCATTATTTTGTCTGCCAGCCAATAACCATAAATTTTATGGTGTTATTCACATTCTCAGAGCAAAAATAGCTCGAAAAAAGGATAGGAAATTTTAATCTCAAAAGAAAGAAACTCATTTCTTTTCGTTTAGTGGATTCAATTTATGAAGTGAAAGTAAACTATATTTGTGCGATTAATAATTATTTAATATGTATATAGATTATAAATATACACTACCGATCAAGGTTGTGTGTCCACTCATAAAAATCGGATTAAAGAAAGTCTTAGCAAGTGACTAACTCTGCGAAAAATTAATCTAGAAAAATTTAAAAAAATGTTAGACTGGGTTCTACTTGAAGTATTTTTGGTAAACAGTGCCTGACATAGCAAATGAGAAAGACCGAACTATTTTCCGTCTTTGACAAATTTTCGATTCTCAACTTCTACTCTCTGCATACTTTAGGGAAGTAAATAGAAAAATGTAAACTTTGCTAAATCAAAATCTGAAATCTCCCCTTTGAAATAAAATCAAGGACAGAATGAAATATTTTTTGCTTTTCGAATTATTACAAAAAATGTTAAAGTGTGCCCAAGACAAAAAGCGTTTTTTTTTCAATTACTCTCCTCAAGCATGCAGAGAGTGATAGTTAAGAATCGAAAATCGGTCTAAAGCGGAAAATAGGTCAGTATTTTTCACAGGCTACCTCATAGCATTTTTAATAAAAATGAGTTTTTTATATCATTTGATTCGTTATGAAAAGCAGAATTTATTCATGCTAGTTATTATAGAAAGTTGTAAATATATCTCGAAACAATTGGGTCTCGATTAGCATATCCACAGCTATTTTCGAAAATTCCTAATGAAGAAACAATACATCCACACAAAAGTGTAGCATATCTACACGAATCTCAGGATTTGGGACTCTGCTCAACTGCGATGAGTTCTTAAATCCTGATAAAAAAAAACATATCTGCGCAGATTTGTTTTTTTTTTCATAAAGGTCTCGATTTTTCTACAAGCCAATTTTCCGATATTGAATAGCACATGTACATATGTTAAGTTTCTTTACATTTTTTTTAGTTTTCAAGCAAAATTAATTGTAGTTGATTAATAAGCTAATGATTATTAATTACCTGAAATAATTATACAAATATAAATAATACATTATTATCCTTTCAGGGGCCATCGTAACATTTTGTTGATATGAGAAAAATTGTTATTTCTTGAAACATTTCCTGAGCTTTTCATTTTTAAATCCTGAGAAAATGTGACAAGGTTTTGAAATATTCACTCGAAGGGTTTTTTCGTGAATGCACATAAGAAAAAAAAATTGAAAATAATGTTGTAAGAATGTAGGAAGTCATTTGTTTAATTGTTTTTTTGTAACGATATTCATTCAGGTAAGACTTATTTAAATTAAAAAAATTAAAAAGTAAACGTTGCGCCTTAGTATTTTTGAATTTCAAAAAATTTAAAAATATTATTCTAACAAAGTCGAAAACAATTACAAGTGATATTTTAAAGATTTGAAATTTAAAGACTCCTCGCGCGCCTTTCGGAGAATAATTTTTTTTAATGAAGGATTTTTACCTCAAGATATTCAAATGAAAAATCTTTTACATTGTTTGTAAAAAAATATAATTTATTTTGTCTACCTAAATACTCCGAATATTAACCATTTTTTTCGTTACAAACAATTTTTATAACTAGAATTTTTGCTTTAGAATTGGAATTAGTGAAATGAAAAATTAAATTTGGAACCATTTAAACATTTTAGAATATTTCAAAAAATGTCGAGTTAAATTCAAGAGAATCTGTGAAATTCACATATGAAAAATCTTCTCCTTCAATTAATATTATTTAGTATTAGAATTTGCCGTAACAGTTGTGAATATAATACGGTATGTTAAGGATACTGCTGAGCAAAGGTAAATAGTTTTAATAACCAATTATTAATTTGACCAAAGCCTGAGAACTCTTTTATTTTTTGTACTCATACAATGATTGGAATGATCGAAATATCAAATCAATCACTTCGTATTAATCATACATTTTTGATAATAAAACTTAACAATTAATTGTAACTCAATTATAAATTATTAATTTCATCATGATTGCATTATTTATTAATTAAATTTTCCGTTTAGAATGATACAATTTTCAGTGCTGAATCAATCCATTTCCTGAATATCATGGTTAATATTATTGTTAAAATGGTTTTCAAAATTATTCAAAATTTATGAAGTTACAGGATTTTGAATTTTGAGACCACATATTTGTTTAAACACAGTATTTCCCAAACCACTAACTAAATTTAAATAATTTTTGCAAGTGTAGCGTATATTTTCTAGGCCTTTTCAATTCAATTCAAAAACAAAGAATTATTATGAGCAAACTATTTTTTAATTTTTATTGTTTAAAATTTTATGTTAATGTAAATAGAGAACAAATATTGATTCTTTCCTTTTTCTTCTATATTTTTGTGAGCAACTGAAAAGTTTTTTATAAGTAATGTAATTTGTTATGAAAAAAATATAATATCAAATAGTGAAGAGTATCTATTGTTCGTCTTTAAAGTAATATTTTGACCATAAAATTACTTGCTCTTATGTACAATGTGATACTTGATTATAATACTATTTGTTAATTTAATAAACAAATTATATAAAGAATTATGTAAACAAATCATGTAAAAAAATACTTTGGAAGGAAAAAAAAATATTCTTTTGAAATTAATTTTCCATCAATTATATGGCTGTGGCTACGTGTACCGAAATTTCGGTACAAACAGATGGATTATTTAATGAGAATTCCAGTGGTAAGGGACTATTTGCACCAAAATTTCGGTGAATAGCCGCATTTTTTCGGTAAGCGTAGACACTTCGAAATTATATTCCAGAAATGCTTAGTTGTTTGTTCATAAAAGTAACAAACAATGTCAAATTACAAATTTTTATTACGAAGCTGTACTGGTAACACCACTTAACAATAATTAAGATAAGAATTATGTCTTTCTGCTTTTAAAAATCTACACTAGGTATTTGTTTATCCAATTTGTTTACAGAATTAACAAATGATATTGAATGACAAATTTTCATATTAATAAACATAATTGAAAACTTAAATTGCAGAGAATTGAGAAAAAAGTTTTTTTTCTATCTATAACATTCATAAAGTGTATTTATTTATATAATTTCTTTCTAAACTCAACAAATAATATCAAATGACATATTGTTATGATCAGCTACATTAAAATCAAGAGATACTCCGCGTACATTCATGCTGAGCATAGAAAAGTTATTTACAAAAAGATAGAAGAACAAGGAAAGAATCAACATTTGTTCGCTATTTGCATTAATACGAGTATAAAATTTTAAAAAATCACAATTGAAAAATCGCTTGAATATATCAATTCCAAATTTAATTCTTATTAAAAAAAAATCTAACATCATTTAAGAATTGGGTTCTTAAAGTTATTTTCAACTTGTTATTTTATTTCGCGTCGTTGTGCGTGAATAGTGAGACTGCGCGGCTGCACTAAAAAATTAATATCTCCGGAAGTTGAAGAGTGTCCATCATTTTTTTTTTTTTTTGATAGACGCCAAAAATTATGGGGGATCGTAATATTTATATTTAAAAAAAAATGAAAAGTACGCTTCTGAGCGAATAATTGAATCAAACATTTTTTAGTTTATTTTTTTGTGCCCCTTTACGAAAATTTTGTCGTTTTTCAATTGCATTAAAGAGGCTTATAAATTATAGTCTACACTTGAAAAAATGATCAAAATTCAATCAGTGGTGAAACCCTAAACTTCACTCACCCAACACTAAAGTTTAACCAAGTTTCATCAAAATCGCTAGACCCCCTATAACTCTGATTTTCTGGAAATGGGTTGACCCTACTTCCAATTAAAAGTAGAATAATTAATTTAATTAATAATAAATTATTTAATTAATAAATTTGTTCAATTTGAAAATTGTTTAGGTTCATTAATTCAATTCGGTACAGCCTATTTTTCACGTCTGGATATTTTAAATATACGAATATAGTGACAATATGAAAGAGAATAATGCCTAAATTTAAAATTATGGCATTTTTTCAGAATCTTTGTGTTATTTAATTTAGAACATATGTTTGAAATTATATAACATTAGATGGTTACAATTTTTTTTTTAAATTGAAAGACCTTAATTTAAGTTTGTCACATTTTGAAGTTTTTAAGATATGAAATTCGGAATTTTTATGTTGAAATGAAAAACTATTTTAATTTCAATTTAGTTTTAATTGAAAATCATTCAAAGTTGAGTAACCAAATTTAGGTTGTGGAGTTTGTAATACTTGCAATCGAAAATTGCTCTAGTTCGAATATATGTATGTACATTATTTTCAAACCATTTACGTACAAAATGGTGCCAATCTTTTCGATTTAAATTTGGAATGTTTTCATTCATAACTCTTTTTTCTAAATAGTTTTCGATGATACTGGTAAATTTTGATAAATTTCATCTTGTACAATTATACAATCTTAACCCTTCGAGGACAACGTGGAATCGTGGGACGTATAGAGCAACGTGGGGTGTTTGCACACCCCACTCTGTTTTTTGCGTTTAAATTTTTAATGGCGCATTTCCGGGTTTCGAGAAATACTTGGAATCAATCCGAAATACCTAGAATCAAAAAAAAAAAAGAAAAAAAAAAAGAAAAAGCAGAAAAAAAAAACAAAAACAAAACAAAAATGCGTCAGGGGCTTAAGTGATACTGAAAGAGAAGGTACTCAAAGCGGGAAGCCTTCCTGCAACCTGTACACAGCGAATATGCGTTTTTTGTTCCGTTGGGGTGTCCATGCACCCCAGGTTGTCCTCGAAGGGTTAAACAATCAAGTCTGCTTTTTTGTTTCGAATTCTCTAATTAAGTATTTTAAAATAGAAATGATCGAAATTAAAATTGTCTGGTTTTATTTTTAAATTAAAAATAGTTATTTTTGTAATACTCTCAATTAAATGTTTCAATCCTGCAATAATTGCAGGATTGAAATTCTGCTCGATTATAATTGAGAATTTTCCATACATTTTTTTATTTTCAGGACTTCAACTTTTATATTGTGCAATTATAAATTAATTTATTATTATTTTTTTTTTTGTATATATATACATTCGTTGTATACATTCGTTGTATATACATTCAATGTATATATATACATTTTGTATATATATATAATTTTTTTATTATTATAATATTAATATGGCCAACGGCCATACCACGCTGAAAAACCCAGTTCTCGTCAGATCACTGAAGTTAAGCAGCGTTGGACGCGGTTAGTACTTGGATGGGTGACCATTCAAGAATACTGACATGAGTGCTGTTGGCACATCGTGGGTGTGGTGAGCCCACACTTGTAGTTATTTATAACTACAAGAAAAACCTAGAAACACTACCCGAATCGGGTAGTGTCACGCCTACCCTGAAAGGGAAATGGTTTAATGGTATATATATACAATTTTGAATTTGACAATCTTCTAATTTTGAAAAATTACACTTTGAAATGTTTCGTTTCAGATTGCACGATTTAAAGTGTTGTTATTTCGTATGACTGATTTTGAATCTTTTTCAGTTGTAACGCTTTTAATTTGAAATGGATCAATTTCAACTGCTTCTTAATTCAAAATTAATATCTTCAAGGTTGTACGCCATAACAATTTTTATTGTAAATCATAAGTCTAGAAATTGTCCATTTTTCATTACCTACTCTCTAAATCCGAATTAGTAGAAATTTTACTAATTGAATTAGTAGAATTGCATCTGACTGTTAAATTAGTAATTTTATCACTTTCTACTAAATGAAATGGTAAGATTTAGGTTACTAAATGAATTAGTAAGGGTATTCTACTAATCTGCTTAGTAGTACCAACTTACTAATTCAATGAGTAACAATGAATTGCTATTGGGGATTTAAACATGATATTTGACATTGTCGCCCTCTACGCGAACTAAACAATATGGCCATGGACAGCCGTGGATGGCATACTAAATACATGTAAAACATCACGAAACACAGCAAAAACATAGCGTTTAAGTGTAATGATCGTCCAACTGAATAAATAAGTGCTGTAATAAGTAGCTGTGAGGAGCAAAATACTTTTCCGAGCTGATAATTATTTGCTCCAATAATGGAATTTGCACATCAGTATCGAAAATCAACAAGTTTCGGAGGTTGTTGTGTCAGTGGTTGTGACTCCAAAGAGAATAAAACCCTCAATTCTAGTTTTCATAGAGTGCCACAGATTGGAAGTGTTAAAATAAAAAGGCGAAACTTATTTGGAAAAATTGAAGTTGTAGATAAACACAGTGTGTGGTTGAGAAATTTCGATCTGAAAGATTGTAACGTTAAGAATATTACTTGTCTGCTCCTTAAATTTTATTATTGCCTTGCATATTTTAAAACGAGTAGTGTATGAAAACATTTACGTTTTATCGAAAAGTAAGTGTTACATGTGCATTTGTGCAATTTCCATCGTATACAGTGAAAAAACACATTTTATGTTAAAACTGTTTACCAATTCATTTAGTAGTAACGTTACCAATTTCTTTAGTAGATACAGTTACTAATTCATTTAGTCAGTTATTCTTACTCATTGAATTAGCAGATTTTTACTAATTACCAGTAAACGAATCGGCACTATTTGAATTAGTAGAAAACTACTACCAATTAGTAGTTTTCTACTAATTCAAATTTAGAGAGTACAATGTTTAATTCTTTGAATTGAAAACAATATTTTAGAATTGAAAAATTGTTAAGCTGCTTACGATTTTAATTGTTTTGAAATTCAATTGTTCAATTTCCTTATCATGCAGTTTGGACTTATACACCATGAAACATTTTGATTCAAACTTTTAAATTCTATATTCCTTGGTAGAAAGCTCCGAATTCAATATTGTTTAACATATAATTAAAGTCAATCAGTTCAGAAAAATATTATGAAAGAATAATTTATCATCCACATACAATTACACATGCATATATGAAATTTTTCTTTTTATATTGCCTGGCGGTTAAAATTGTTTTCAATACTTGTAATTTAAAGTTCCTAAATGTTTTACTTCTTAATCAATTTTAGATATCTAAAAGAATTTTTTAAAACTATTGAATGCTTTCGAATTAAAGTTTTATAATTTTTAGAACCGAAAAATTGAAAATTCTTTGGGGGAAACTTCTTCTTAAATTAAACCAGTACGAGGTGGATAGAAAAAATGTTGCTGTAATGAAATTGATAAATGATGAACAAGTGTAGCAAGTATCACATAGCAAATTGAAGCTGGAATATTAATTTTAAAGATATCAATGCCATTATATAAGTTATATTAGCTATTTATCTTATATTTTATCCTTTTTTAACACGTTAGAATTTATTCCGATGGTAATCTTCTGGTATACGTAGTAAATATTCACATTTCAAGCCTTTTCTATCAATTGTCGAAGAACATTGTGTATAAATTCATGAAACAACAATCCAAAACTGTTATTCAATAACATTTTTTTAATACACAATGATTATTTTGCAATATGTTATAAAAATTGTACGAGCTCAAAACTGTGTCGTATTTACCATGCAAACATGACCGCCATTGCTACCAACTATCATAGACAAAAAAACTGCAAATAATTTTATTTATTTATGTTGGTAAAAGACATCAACTTGCTTAATTATTATCATTATTATTATTGACTTGTTAGGCTGGTTTATTTAGTCCCGCAGCACTGCGGTTAAAAGCCTTTTTTACTACAATACCTTTTATTTTAAAACCCCGATGAAACAGAGGTCTGTACACGGGTCACCCTCGCTGCTGAGGTATCATTTGAGTCCTTTAGCATAAGTACATATAACGCCAGACGGCTCCACTTCACTGAGTATGGGCCTGTGAAAATTTTACTTTAACAAGATGGGCTTAGAATCACTTTATGAATTTAATCACAATCAGTGATGACCCGCCGCTGCATCCGACTTTATTAGAACAACTTGCATTTGCCGGAACGTTTCGCCAGGGGAGAGAAAAACTGCAGAAAACCACCTCCCGAGTTGCCGGTCTTTCGGCAGTCGAGTTTAAAGGCAGAAATTCGACCCTACCCAACGAATGCTGACAATCATCATCGGTGTCAAAGCTCCCGCTCGAAATGGCTTGACATCTGAACTCTTTAGACAACGTTGAAATACTTAAACTTGCTTATATATTTAAAAGTTGTTTTGTCGTTAGCGCTTACTTGTTTGTGCTCGCCAACTGAAAGCAAAAAAATAATTTCATACGCAAGCCGAATCTGTGAACAATTTATTCACCTCGTACCGAATGACACTTCTCATAAAAAGATGTAAAATATATTTTCGATACAAATGAAGAGAATTTATCATTAGAAAGTTTTTAAGCTAAACGTTAGTCGAATCGACGAAACCGGCGAACGAATAGTGAACGCAATTTTAATCCTTAAAAAATGATAATCTGTCAGCGGAAAAAATGTTCATCGCCATGTGAAAAAAATATTTTTCAATATAAGGTAAACGTTCCAGTAATCGTCACCATAAGAGATTTCATTGACTTCAAATATTTAGAAAATTGTTTTGGAAGAATGAGTAAAAAATGATTGGTACTGATTGAAGCATGAAACATCCTAGAATATTATAAAAATTGGTTTTACATTATATTTAATATTACTGGTTATCACCATTTCTAAATCTGCCATGTACTAGTAATCGCGAGTCGTTGTCCCAGTCTTCGCGAAAAAGGTTAAGTTTTCTTGAAATGTGTTTTTAGTGATTTGAATGTGTATTTCAAGTGTATTTTTGTATTTTAAGTATACTTTAATGAAATGAAAGATGTATTGTTAGTTTTATATTGATTGAGAGATTGAGACCTCCGAGATGAAATCCGTCGAAACATAACCTCAAAATCCAATCTTCTGATAGTTCAAATACGTCTGATGGACATTATAATAATTAATCATAATAAAAATGAATTTTCTTTTAAAATTTTTAGTTTTTATTTCAATTAAAAATATTTTCGAATAAAATTAATATTTTATTTATAAGAAATAAAGTGGTCTCAAAAATAAATCAAAATAAATATTTTATTAGAATTCTTATCACGACAAGTGATAACTACAACGCTGAAATTCTTTTATAATACTGAATATTATAATTAAAAATTATTAACAATTTCCTTTTTAAAATAAAGTTCGAAAAATAATATTGAGTTGTATAAAGTCATATAACCTAACTTTGTTCTATAAAATGGCTAAGTACAGCATAATTACATGGGATACAAAAATTTACACACTGGTAATTTGTATAATTAACTTTTTTGCAACATAAATTATAAACACAATGACGAAATTTGATAAATTGCAGTGACTAAAAAAATCATGTGTATTTGGAAGTTATGTTCTGTTTACGTTGTCAAAACAATAAAACTATCAATAATTATACCATATATCTGTTACACATTTTTCTTTATATTATGCAGTATAGATTAATGTTAGCTAATGAAAAACTGCTCAATAAATATTAACTTCACTGAAAAATGATAATAAACTAAAAAATTGATAATGAAATCACTAAAGTCATGCCAATATTTTACATCACCTTTTTTCAGTTTTAAGCACTAATTTATATTACTATTACTTTTCACGCAGTAACAAGTCAGTTCTCCGATTTCATTTCACGCCTTTTTGAAATTAATTAAATCATTATTTGTAACGAAATATGGAAATAAAATTTTGACAGATTAGTCCTAGTCTTTGCGACCGGTCGCGATTACTGAACAAGTAATTTTTGGACATATTAAAAGCTTAAGCAAAGAAAACGTCTTTCCTAACCTAAATGTTAAGCTATTTTCCACGTTTTGTAATTCATCGCCACCGGCAATATATATCAATTTTTTTTACCCATGTGCACTATTTGTACAAAAAAACTAATTTGGTTTCTATAACAAGCACTGTTCAAACTTACTTAAAAATATTTTAGGAATGTATTTTAATGCGGAAAATACTTATTTCTGGCGTTTATACTTCAAAACTGTCGATTACTGGGACCGCCACGATTACTGGGACGTTTACCTTAAAGGAGGTTTTTCGGGTTTCAATCGTGTGCAAAACTACGAATCTTGCCGACGTTTCGTGAATATTGCAGTTTACTTCTTCACGGCTGCCAGTGAATCATCGTGAAAGCATTAAATCTATTAATATTTTTCAATTCAAAAATAGCAAGTAACTGGTAAAAAGGCTGATTATAAAACTCCTTATTAATATTGCTCTTCATAAAAATATACCAGAAAACTTTTGATCTAAATCCCAGTCACTTTTTTCCATTATTCAGTCCGTACTGGTCATCATTTTTACCAGTGTTTTTAGACGCTCAACGTAAAACCTAGAAAGCAGTCAAATAAACTTGTTTGCCTTGATGAGTGGAAGGTTTTAAGTAAAACTTGTTCAGTCGCATATAAAAATTTGCCTGCTATGAGCAGATAGGACAACATTGCATTATCTTGGCTAGATGCATTTCAGAGTTAAAACGTGAAATCGCCGGATCATCGCGGTACAGCCACAACTCGTTGACAGGAACGAGACGAGTGCCAATCTCGTGTCACTTCACCTCGGCTTCGTTTCGTTCTCTCTTGAAACTGAATACGAATTACACTTTAAAACCATGCCAACCACGTTGATCATTCACCGATGGTACTGAATTCTTTACGCTTGAGGCGACTTTGTAAACTAGAGATGCTTAATTTGTACAAAAATATTTTCACTCGGATTTTCCACGAAAAATATATGTTCATGAACAATTACCCCTTACCTGCCCCATCCACCCATCAAAAAAAGACGAGAAAAACAGAAACTTTTCAGAATAAAAATAATTTGTAAACATCTAGATTTGCGATAGCGAATCGCCGCCGAGTACTAGAAACAGTAGAAAAAGATTCTAAATACCCATACCAGAAAAAAATAATCTGACAGCGTGAAAGACGAAATGCGAAAAAATATAATCGCAACTGGGAATTATTATCTCTAACATAAATGATTTTGAACACTGAAAGTGGAATTTTTCAGTCAACTTTTGAGATATCTCAACCAAATTTGGCGGGTATAGAGAACTTATTTAAGTTTAAAGGTTCTGCAAAATTGGATAATATAAAATAAAAATTGAAGAAATGCGCTTTAATCAAATTTAAACCAAAATAAAACGCTTTAAAAAAGTCACCTCCACGCTATACTTTCATTCCTTTGATTATAAAACTTTTACCATCACATCAAATTTCACGATTTTACATAGGGGGAATGTGCCCACAGGGAAACAGAAAACTCTGAAGTGGTATGGATGCTCATTTTTAAATCACCCTGAAAAGCTTGATGTGTGTAAATAAAGTTTAAACTTTCGGGTAGTTAAATCTGGAATTAAAAAAGTTTTTGATTAAGCAATTAAGAATAGTGGCCTTCGATTCCCTACGTACCTATGTGACTACACGTGTACCTACAAGGTACACGCGTAATCATCTCTTCAATATTATTGACAATTCAGAAGTGAAAAATTTTCTTGCCACAGATTGTATTAGTGTAATGGTGTCATAATGTAAGTACAGGATCAAAAAATTGTTTAACTAACTTCTTTTTTTTTTGAATATTAGCAAAAAATAGGTAGTCAAATAACCTGTTATTACCACCTGTCAACAAAATTAAAAAAATTAAATTAAATACGAAAAGCATACAAATGTAACTTTTCTAAAATACGTTGATACAATAGAGTTATACATATCCACGGCTCATAACGCATTTTAGACAATAATTTTGTAGATGTTCCGTTTAACTATACTTGTGCACGCCGAACTAACTTTGCAATTGAAGCCGTTACGAAAATAAGAGTTAAAAACGTGATTTTTTAAATACAGACCAAGGTACAGCTTACAAGCTTTTACGAAATAAACTTAAACTATTTTTAGAAATATGTCATCATATTCTCAAAGTCGTTTAATGAATTTGAAGTACATTGATTTATAATAATTTTTTAAAGAATTTTTAGTAATTTTTCAACAATTTATAACATTGTAGGAGATAGTGATAAATGATCATTATGTGGGGTTAGATTGGAATTGATCGAAAAATTGACTATTTTTAACATTCAGACAGACACACAGTGGGAGGAAATGCACTTTTTTTGTTCAAAAATGTCCACAGCCTTCAATTTTAATTCAATTAAAAATTATTTTTTTTTTAATTAAAGTGCATTAAGTTCTGAAGAGCTTTGCGGTCGGTATGGAGAAACTGAAATTTTTTACATAACAATTTTTTACGCTTGAATAACTGCTTATGTAAACTTTATATTGTCTCAATGAATGTTTCGAAACTCACAGAATACAAATAATTTGTTTATTATTCCATTTAATTGTTATGAACAAATTTTCTGAACAAATTGACAAATAGTCTTCTAATCGGTAAAAAAAATTTCTTTTTGCTAAAAGTGTTTCGTATTAATATAAGAATGACATTTAATCACAAAGATAATTAAAAAGATAACAATAAACATTGTGATAAACAATTCTTGGGGCAGAATATTTAAATTTGAGGTTTTTTCAAATTATAATTTCCTTCAATCGCCAGAACGACTTTAGGTATTCCTTGAAATTATAAATGTTTGATAATATTTCGTAAAATATAACAATTTTAATTTTATAAACAAATTAGATGAAGAAATTTCAAATTTTGGCCCTTTCGAAAAGAAAAAAAATTTTGTTGCACTGGAAATGTTTTAAACTATTGGACGAATGACGATAGTCACACAAATATTTGAAAAGTTTACAATAACCATTGTTATAAAAAATTCTCGTGACGAAATATTTAAATTTGAGGTTTTTTCAAATTATAATTTTCTTCAATTGCCAGAATGACTTCAGGTATTCCTTGAAATGATAAATCTTTGATAATATTTGGTAAAATATAACCATTTTAATTTTTTTAACAAATTAGATGAAGAAATTTGAAATCTTGGACCTTTCGCGTAGAAAAAAAATTTTGTTGCACCGGAAATGTTTTGAACTATTGTACCAATGACGACAGCCACACAAATATTTGAAAAGTTTACAATAACCATTGTTATAAACAATTCTTGTGGCAAAATATTCAAATTTAATATTTTATCAAATTTAAATTTTTTTGATCGCCATATTTGTTACGGATATTCTTAAAAATAATATTTGGTAAAATGTAACAATCTAAATGTTTGTAAACAATTAAGATAAAAAAATGTCAAATTTCGGCAGTTTCACGTAGCAGAAATCTGGTTTTCAATCGAAATTGCTGTAGAATAAGTTGTGAGTCTAAGTTAGTCACAAATATTAATGAAAATACATTATTGAATATTTTTAGAAATGTTTTTACCAACAAATTTTATGCAAAAAATTCCTCTTCAATTCAAAAATTGAGAAATAGAAGTATTTTCCGTATCCATAGTATCCAGAGTTATATTTTGTTTTAATAACTTTCAGTTGTTTTAATATTCTTTTTCAGGAATACGTGTATCGGACAACAGTTATTCTTTTCACAGTTGTATTCTTTTCTACATTACATTATATTTATTGCCTTTATTTTTTCAGTTTTCAAATTCTGGGAGTTTGTGTTAATAATAGATGCAAGTACTACTTGATTTTAGGCCATTGTAAAGTAATTTGTTGTATTTAATATTTGCCCAATAAATGATTTTCTAATAAGGCAAAATCGATACTTTAAATGTTCTCAAAGGACCCTATCCGATTTTTTGATTTCTAATTCCAATGGAGGTGTGGAAGATTTGGCGCAGTATTTAAGAAAAGAATCTAATTTAAACGCTAAACAATTGGAAAAGGTTAGAAACAAATTAAATCATGAATTCATCTCTCATCTTAAAAGAAAATGGTACAGTTCATCATTTACTAAAACTTGTTTCAATAAAAAGTATTCAGGTTGGTTGAACACATATTTTATCGTGTAATTTCAAGCTGAAAGTAATGACAAATGCGGAAGGCCAAACTCAGGTGACTTTGTAGAATGTAGTACTCCCACAAAACGAAGGAAATTAATCGACATCCGGGAAAAATATACTGACATCGAAATAAGAGAGGCTTTCTTACGCTCGCTAAATCGATGCGATAGGAAGAAAATATCAGAATTCATTAATTCAATTTTACCTTTCGATAAAAAGAAGAATATGATTGACTGCCCGATTCCTTACACGTCAGAAAAAGCTTTGGCGTTAATAGAGGAAGCTGACTTGTCTAAAAGTCAGTATCACATGATCCATATGCAGGCAAAAAAGAGAAATGCTGACATTTACCCATCATACGACAATTTGGCAAAAGCTAAAGAAGAGTGTTATCCACATTCGATTAAAGTAACGGAAAAGCGTTTTAAAATCGGATTGAAATCTTTATTGGATTATACGATATCTCGGATTTTTAACGGTTGCGATTGTTCTTCAAGCCAAAGCAAGTACGCAGTCGCCTCTAATTACCTTGCCACTTCCCCTTCTGTTGCTCTCTCTATTTACGTTTCCGCCCATGTTTTAGATCTTTTAACATAATTTAAAAATGCAAAAAGTCATTACATGTTTTGTTAATGAGGTTTACAACAGGATTTTGAAATCGTATCGTTCATTTTGCATTGAAAACTGCCGAAAATTGGACGCCGAAGATATTGATAGCTGTTTTGTTTCACTGCGTTTACCCACTGATGCATGTGGCAACGTAAACAGAGAGCGGAACAAATCGCATCGAGCACCGGTCAGGCTCGAGAGTGGGGAACATCGTTTCCACGAAAATTACTCCCCTATGGTCCCATCCGCGGCAAGGTAAATAGAGGCGAATGTAAATCAAAAGAAAAATGATCCACATATGGTGGATAATAGGATCTCCACGGTTTCCATAGTACCACTTAGAGGATTCAGTAAATTCTGTAGTGGGGCAAAATGCTAATCCATCATCAACACCATATTGCAGGCCAATACTATATGAATTCCCAAAAGAAACTCCAGGAAAAAACAAATCAGTAATATCATCCCTTCAGAAGAAAGACGATAAAATGAAGCCCACAATTATAAAAAACGATTCCGGTACTTTTGTGATAAAGCCTGATATGAAGTTGACGATGGTGGACGAAAAAGTTTGCCTGGATCTTCCTGAAACTTCATCATCAATGACTTGCTACATTTGTCAAGCTACAAATAAAAAGATGAATGAATTACATAGATTCAAACGCAAAGTTATAGATATCAAATCATATGATTATGGATTGTTAACACTATGCTAGGATTCACTTCATGGAAAATCTTTTGCATACAGTCTGTCGACTCGATTTTGAGAAATGGCGAATAGATATGGATGTATATAAAGATTTTCAAAAGAAGGCGAAGACTCGAATTTGCAAAGCTTTTCTTCAGAAGACAGGATTGGTAATGCAGGCAGTAAAACAAGGCTCAGGCACATCCAATGATGGAAATACCGCAGGAAGGTTTTTTGTAGACACTGAACTAACAGCAGAAATAAGAGGGATAGAGTTGAAGCTGGTGGACAGATTTGCGTATATTCTGCACAAATTAACAAATACAGAGTCTACTGACTTGGAAACATTTGAAACATATACTATGGAGACAGCACAACTGTGCGTACGTTTATACCCGTGGTACTACATGCCTGTAACCGTCCATAAGATATTATTACATGGACCTGATGTAATGAAACATTTTCTCTTACCAATTGGACAGCCTTCCAAAGAAGCAGGTGAAGCTCGGAATAAAGACTACAGAATATTCGAGAGTTCAATTCACGCAAGCTTTCTCGTGTTGCTACTAACATTGATTTAGCACACAAACTGTTAGTAAGTTCGGATCCTTGCATCAGCTATGAAAGAAGAAATCTTTCAAAAATTTTAAATTCATGAAAAAGTACTTGTTTCTCTGCATGCAGTACCAATCCCGTTTTCTGAGAAGAATCTTGGCAAAATTTCGGGTTTGCCTACCAAGTCGGTGGGTTATTATCAAAAGATTTTTCATTAAGTGAATCTTAACATGCAGTGTTATGATTCATTCGCAAGCTATTGGGATTGAAAACCCGAATTTTTGCAAGTGAAACTGCCAAAATTTGGAATTTTGTTTATCTTAATTGTTTATAAACATTTAGATTGTTATATTTTAGCAACTATTATCAAATATACATTATTTTTAGGAATATCTGTAGCCATTTTAGAGAATGAAGAAAATTCAAACTTGAAAAAACCTTATATTTAAATATTTTTCCACAATAATTGTTTATAGCAATGGTTATTGTTAACTTCTCAAATATTTTTGTACCTAGCAGTCATTCAGTCATTTATCCATTCAATAGTTTGAAACATTTTCAGTGCCAAAAAACATTTTTTTTCTACACGAAAGGGCCGAAATTTCGAATTTGTTTATTTAATTGTTTAAAAAAAATTAGATTGTTATATTTCACCAAATATCATCAACGATTTATAATTTGAAAAAATACTTGCAGCTGTTTCGGCGATTAAAATAAAATACAATATAATTTGAAAAAACCTAAAATGTTGCTAAAATAATTGTTTATAACCATGGTTATTATTAACTTTTCAATTATTTTTGTGATTAAATATCATTCCTACATTAATACGAAGCACTTTTAGCAAAAAGAAATTTTTTTTTACTGATAATAAGACTATTTGCCAATTTATTCATAAAATATGTTTATAACAATTAAATAGAATAATAACCAAATTATTTGTATTCTGTGAGTCCCAAAAAATTCATTTTAGACGATATAAAGTTTATATAAACAGTTATTAAGGGGTAAAAAATTGTTATGTCAAAAATTTCGGTTTTCTATACTTTGTGTGGAAAAATTATTAATAAAAAAATAAAGGAGACAATAGTTCTAACCTCGAAGTTCTTCAGAATTTAATGCACTTGAATTTTTGAAAAAAAAATTAAAAATCGGACCAAAATTGAAGATTCTGGACATTTTTAAACGAAAAAAGTGCATTTCCTCCCACTGTGAGACACATCGACAGCCAAAACCATTTGATCAATTTTAATAAGAAATTGCATAAATATAATAAGGTGTACTTTTGCTTTTTCAGGAAAAAGGTGATCTAAAAGTGTATGGATTATTTTTTTCTCACTCTGAGTTACGTGTAGGTAACACAGAGTTAGGTTTGAATTTATATAAAAAAATTACCAATTTTCAAAATATGCCTGCAGACACAAAACTGTTATAAAATTAATTATACTGTTTTTACCAAATATTTAGAGAAAATCGTTGACAATAATTATTCTGTATAAGTTTCATTGGTATTAATTGAAAATTTAAGAAATCCGCAGTACTTGAAATTAAAAAAAAAACTTTTAAAAAGTTGACCGTATATTACAATTTTATTGCAATGTGAAAAAACGTTCGCTAGTACCAGCATGAATTTTAATATTTCATTTTTCAAATCCTTGCTAAAGTTAAAGGTAACAAAAGTTATGAAATAAAAAAAAAACAAGTACGAATAATAGAAATATTATATTATAAATTGTAGTGTTTTTTAATAAAAGGAATTATTTCAATAAATAAAAAAGAAAAAATATATAAAAGGCCTGTAATATAACAATTTATTATTATTTCGGTATTATGCAAGGCGTGAAACAAGGATGCGTTATGTCCTCATGGCTATTTATCATATTTATGGATAAGTGTCTAAGAATGGTCCTCTTCGACGAAGAAGGTGTAGATCTCGAGACAGTGAGGGTACGTGGGTTAGCTTTCACAGATGACAAGGCTGTTATAGCAGAATCAATCAAAGACTTGCAAAGAATGTTGAGCAAATTGAATACAAGCATGAAAAACATGAGCCTCAAAATTAACGTAAATAAAACAAAGGTTATGGTGTTTGAAGGAAAAAGTGAGACAATGTGCAACATTGTCCTAAATGATGAGAGATTAGAACAAGTTGAAAAGTACGTATATCTGGGTAGCCTCTTCACTAGCGACGGAAAAATAGATGGGGAGTTAGATAGGCGCATAAATGAGGGTAAGAAGGTTATCGGTAGAGCTGGGTCCATTCTCAGAAATAAAAACATATCAAAAAAAGCTAAAATGGCCATACATAATTATATATTTGTACCGACTGTACTATACGGTAGCGAGACATGGACCTGTCAAGAGAAGGACAAGAGTACAATTAACGCGATTGGCATGAAACCTCTGCGCACAATATGCGGAAAAACACTGAGGGACAAAGTCCGAAACGAGATAATCCTAAAAGAATGTGGTACAGGAGAGACACTAGTTGACATATGGTAAAGAAATCAGTTAAGGTGGTTCGGACATGTCGAAAGAATGAAAGGTGAACGACTGACCAAACAGGTGTATAAAGGTAAAGTAAATGGCAGAATGCCCAGAGGTAGACCGCCGGAAGAATGGTTAGAATCTGTGAATGAGGCATTAATCCGAAGAGACATAAGAAGCCATAGAAACACGTGAGCTTGCATGAGAAAATGCATGGACGTGAAGGAAGCTAGAGACATGCCAGGACAGAAAAGTGTGGCGACAAATAGTTTGTAAACAGAGTGACAATAGAGTGAACGACGCCTGTAACAAAGACCTTTGATACTAATGGGTCCAAGTGGGGAACCACACATAACAATTTTGCGAGGCTCTTCACTTGGGGTGATCGCTAGAGAGATTGATCAGCAACCTGGATCGGAGCAGTGTTGCGGAACGAACGTGTTATTTAAATAAATAACACGAGAATTCTAGATCAATCTAAAATATGAAAAAAATTAAATATAAAAAAAATATTACCTATAAATATATAATATAATATAAATGGAATATTACTTATAAAAAATATTAAATATAAAAAAAAATTAAAATTAAAATTTTTTAAGTTTTAGCATTTTCAAAATTTGCAACGTTACACCTACATATTACACCTGTATATACCTGTCTATCTTATACCTATATACCCATCTACACACTACTACTTTCCAACCGAGCAAATCGCGCATACACCGAAATGGAAATGGCTTGATGGTATGTGTAATAATAATAAAATTATTGTTATTACTATGCTGTCACACTTAGATTTATTGTTTAAAGCCAATAATAGGCCGCCCAATTTTTCCTATTGCTGTAAAATATCAATTTATTTTTTTAACGAAAAAAAAATTTTGTTAAGATAATTCCTTTTATTATAAAAGTCTTCTATTTATAAATTTTCTACTATTCGTACCTGGTATATCGCAAGTTTGATTACCATTAACATAAATAAATAAAATATTATAATTCATGCAGGTACTTTGCGGAGTTTTTTTCACACATAGTGTTTTTTTGGTAATTTTATTATTTTGATTTTAAAATATTTGTGAAGTCTTCATTACTTTCATTATTTTATACAAATTTTTCTCTGCCAGCATTTCGCACTAATATTGAATATGTTACCAAAAATTGAAGAACTCCTTGAAGAAGAATGAAACCAAGACGAAAATTGTGCAACATATTGAGGTGTCTGGTGAAAATTCCAACGACACAGCATTCACTGTTTAAAGTTTACAACCTAGACAAGCAGATACCACAAAGTTTTCTCTAGAAATTACTCTTCTTGCGATCTTACGATTCTTACATCTGGAGGAATGTCCATCCTCTGTTTCTCTTTCTCTTTAAAGAGATATCAAGTGTTTTACGAGCCGAGAAAATTCTTCCCAATTTCTAGACTTCTAGGAAAGTATTTCAAATTTACTATCTTGTAGGATTCTTTTCTAAGTGTAGATATTACGAAAACCAAGTAACATAAATAAACCATAATTAATGCTTGTGCAAAATAAATGTACTATTTTTAAACTCAGTATTTGAAATTGTTTTGATTTGATATTCTTGAAAATTATTGTTAAAATTAGAATGTTATGAAAATATGTAAAAATTCCTTTTTTTATTTGCTTAGCTTAGTGTTGAAAACAAATTATTCGCTAAATACTTTGCTTCAAATGGTTCTATTCAGTGATCTTCACGTTTTCATTAAATTTTTTAAAAATGAATAGCAAAATCCTAGCTTCTTTCTCATTTTTTCTTAAAAATAAAGAAATTTTATGGAAGCAATTTCGAAATTTCTTTTTTCTAGTAATACACTCATGCCAAGTCCTAAAATGATCATTTTTGTGGATTCAAAAACAACTCAAATAAACCATATAACTTTCACAATTATGGTTACCAAAAAATGATTTAGGTAAATTTATACTTATTTATTTTCAGAATTTAAACGGTTTGAATGTTTGAAAAATTAAATTTTGCACTTGTTCAATTTCAATTGCTTTCAAAATAAGAAATTTCCAATCTTAAATATTTGCAATTGAAACTGTTGGTAACTTTAAACTTTTAACTTGGACTTTGTTTTTCAACTCTGGTAACTTGAAAAAAATTTCAAATTAAAAGTTGGTAAGTTTTAGCACTTTCAACATTTTCAATTCTGGGAATTCTGAAAAATCTAATAATGGTAAAATGTTATCATTTACAAAATTAAAACAAACTTTTTGAACAATATTTAATTTTCAAAACCTAATATTTAAAATTCGAAAAGCTTTACAATTTATAAGGAATATTTGCGCTTAGCGCCATATGGAACCTCGAGTCTCGATTTAAATTGATTCGACCGCACGATTACCTTTTCGAGACAATAAATTCAAGTTTAGGGAAAGTAGGGAGCGCCTGTCACTCGATCGCAGATAGTTACATTGTAATCACCTTGACGCCACGCTTCTCATACTTAGAGAGGCTCGATTAAGTATGTTCTATTATTTTGTGAATTAGTATTTATTACTTGTCTTGTACAAGTGTTGTTGAGAATATTTTTATTGTAATTGTCGCGTCATTTGGTTTAATGTCTATTTTCAGCGTGGCGTCGTGTTTCTCATTACAATTCTCTTAGACTGCACTATCTCGCTCAGGTAGTGGCATTCTCTAATTTAGAAAGATGATATGCGATTTTTTAAATTTAATTATGGATCAACGCGGAGCGAAAGTTCAAGGAGTTTGCATATTCGTTTTGTTGGTACGAACGCAGATGGTTCTTCTTGGCTTTCATGAGCCCTATTTTCTAATTCTGGTTATCGATTATCCTTTGGATGTTGCGTACGAGTTTTCTATAATTTTATTGGTCATATTATTCTGTTGATCGAAACTGATATTTTAATGTTTGACTCTGTAAATCCGTCAAACCATATTATGCTTATTTATAATCACTTCATCATTTATTTGCCTTGTTTTGTTCACTATAAAACAATTTTACGTCATTTGGCTTTCCGAAATCTAACCGCACATCTCCGAAACGTCAATTAGTTTTTTTTCATAACATTTATTGGTCGTAATCCATTTCGCCTTGAAAATATATCTTACTGGTTTTATGATTTGTGTACTAGAAATTATTGCATGGACCTTCCTGACTGATAGATAATTGTTCATTTTATTTTTAATTTAATTTCCTGTTAGCCTGAATTATTTTTACAAATCATTAATGAAACTGAATCTTCAATAACCGAAAGAAATTTATATGTATCATATAAACAGTTTGTTACAAATTGAAGCATGCTCTACAACAGTGCATTATTTGCCACTCGTCAGAAGGGTGCTCTGAAATGTGAATATACATAGGTGCAAAATGATCCTGTTAAATCAGAAACGAGTGAAACAGATGAAATCGGGGATAACTGTTTGAAACTCCTTTCGCTTTGAACGCTTTTTTAAAGGAATTAAAAATTTGTTTCTCTTGTAATTACTAATTTAACCACAATTTTCTCAATTATGACTAAATAATTGGTTAAAATGTTAATTCGTTGTCGGAAGTTAAGTTAACGGTACTGTCTGTGCGATAAGACCCCGAAAACGGGCTCAATAATTCTGAAGAGAGCCGTAAACTCAAAAATAATATTTATTTTTTATTATTATCGTAATTTAATTCGTATTAGTTATTCACTAATGAAAGAGTTCACTATTATTTAATGTACTATTTAGAAATTATTTTAATTGATGTTTAATTATTTCGAAATAATATTTCTAATTAAATATTTGGAAACGAATAATAATACCGATATAGTAACATTATTAATTGTTTTTATTATTTTATTATTATTTGTAATGAATATTAATATATATTATTAATTTATTCATTAATTGAATTAAATATTGGGAAGCAAATAATAATATTAATAATATTCAAATTGGAAACGTTACAAACTTGAAGCCAAGCAGGTATTTTTATTTAAGTAATGATATTTCAATGATTATTTATTCTTAAATTGATATTTTTTCATTGAATTTCTTTGTGACTGAAAAAACACAACAATCATATACAATTATCTGGCAAACCTTAGTAATTTATTAAATACTAGGAAACAAATATAGGGTCGATAAGGGTAAGTGGGATACTAAATTACAAACTTATACTCTAATTAATGATATTCAAATGTCTGAGAAGATTCTTGTAGGAAAAATTCGAATAAAAAGAGCGTATGATCCAATTACAATTACAAATAAAGCAATAACTAATGACAGCCATTTTTTTCTACAAATAATGGGAGATATAATCTTCATGTTGTAATCAAATATTTTCCATAAGCTGACTAGTCGTCCCGAACTTTCGGGACGACTAGTTCATCCCTTTTTTTAACTTCCCCAATTTGTTGGGACGACTATACGTAGCCAATAAACAAGTTAATAACTAATTTGTTTTTCATTCCAAATTGTCTGTTTATCACACTATTAACTTCGTTATCAAAGTTACCCCTATCGGCCTTTATTGTGGATGTGATGTTGAATGCTGATTTTTTATTATTGTGCACAATTTCAATTTAATAGAAGGAACATAAATATTGAAAAGCATGTTTCAAGGTATAAAAAAATATATAGAAAATCTAAACGAGTGCTTACATTGAAAAAAAATTATTTTCATAATATGTTTGCTATAAACCTAGAATTTTTTTATTGAGTAACCTTTTAATCTGAATAAGGTTGCAATTAAATGAATCTAAATAACTGCATCCTTATTCGATAGATTTTACAAGATCAGCTACATCATTATCAACCATTACATTTTTCTAGAAGACGTGGAAATTGTTTGGCATTGGGGCCAGAAACTTTTTAAATATCACTGTTTTTTTTTTGTTTCCGGGATATCCCGAAATTCTGCATTTAATAGCTATTAGACAGTTTTAATAATCATTTTTACATTAATTATTTTTATCAATCCGGTTTCGGCGTTTTTGAAACAAATTTTTTTTTATGACTCCTCAATATTACGGAAGAACGCCGCTAACTCGTTGCGATGCTTTTCCAAATTATTTCAGCACCAAAAAGCTATTACATAATTTACAGAATGCCATTATCACCGAGTTGACGGTGTTCTTGAGAATTTATCTGTGACGTATTCGGCCTTCTGTTTTCTATTTCGCCATATTTCTCGCCCATATTTGTGTTTGCATAATTAGGTGTGTCTTTCTTTTAGGATTTCATTGATATAAAAAACTCATTTTTCCATTTTTTGAGTTAACGGTATTCTTCCAAATTTGCATGATCCTTAAATGGTATAAAATTTTAATTTATCTAATTCTGAAACATTAAAATTTCAAATTCTTAAATTTTATATAATCTCTTCAATTTTAAATAGTGAACCGAAATTTCAAATGTTTTCCAAGTTTAAATAGTTGAATAGTACAAAGTTTAAAGTACAGCTTAAAATCGGAAAAATTGGCATGCATCATATTGTAGAATTTTTAACTCTCTAATGTGGATTTCCAATTTAAAATTGTTTTGAGACGTATCGCTGGAATAGAATTACTAAAATAGAATATAATTACTTTTAAATAATGTAAGAAAAGTATGAACGAATAAAAAGACTAACCAGGTAAGGTTTTCTACATAATCTGTTATCTTTACTCGCAAACGAGTTTCAAGATGGAATATATTTGGTTTCAAGCATATCGCGCATTATTTCCTGGAGTGAAGATTCAGTAATGACCTCGAATTTCTTGACGTTCTATTAACTACGACAGGAAACTCCTCAGGCTTGATGGGACTCTCCGATGAAACCAAGGAAAGTGCAGGAAAACGAGCGATGTGTTCTTTTTTCCATCCGCCGGTTCCTTGCATTTCGTAACTAAAGTCTTCAGACAAAATTGATAATGCAAATTTTTCAAAGGAGTAATGAGAATATTTTATATAAATGTTCCTCTCTGAAGAAGCTCAACAATTTTAAGTAATTTACATTCTAAGACGTTTTCTTGATGACTAAGAAAATTTCCATTGAGGATATTTTCACAAAAATATTCTTTTATATAGCTGTAACAAATATTTATGTGTTTGACTGTACAATATGTGCACTTCCTGACACCCATTAGGTCACTAATAAGCAAGGCCAGTTGAATTTTCGGCTAAAAAGATGAATTTTTAACAAAATTGTTCAATTTTCAGAAAAATAATTAAATTTTCAACAAAATAGTTGAATTTTTAACCATAGTTTTAAATCTTCAAACAAAAAGATTAAACTTTATATTAAAACAGTTTCATTTTCAACCAAGTATTTGCATTTTTTAGAAAACAGTTGACTTTTAAAGAAACAAAGGATAAATTACACAGCCACCTACTTTTTTGTACAAGAAAATTACGTTTTCTATGTTTTTTGAGGTTCTGTTGAAAATGGGAGCTAACTTTCAAATTCCGACCTCAAACGCGGATTCAGCGGCTAAAATACATAGGAATTGACTAGTCGAAACTCTCGGCGATCCAACTTTTCTATTTTTGTGTGGCTGCGTAATTTATCCTTTGTTTCTTCAAAAGTCAACTGTCTTCTAAAAATTGCAATTACTTGATTGAAAATGAAACTTTTGTAAGTTACAGTTTAATATTTTTGTTTGAAAATTCAAAACTATGGTTACAAATTCAACTATTTTGTTGAATATTTAATTATTTTTCCGAAAATTGAACAATTTGGTTAAAAAGTCATATTTTTAGCCAAAAATTCAACTGTTTTGTTGAAAATTCGTTCTTTTGGATTGAAAATTTATCTTTTTTATGGTAGAAAAGCCATATTTTTTGATTGGAATAAGTAAAAAAATTTGATACTTTTAAATTTTAATACAAAATTGTTTAGTCTGTTTATGAAAGATTCTATGTGAAAAATGTTACAAGATTAAAATGCTGGTCTTTGAATATTACTTGTCTTGCTTATATAATGGTAAATCTGAGGTTGAAATTTGAAAGTTAGCTCCCATTTTCAACATAATCTCAAAAAACCTACTTTTTTGTACACAAAAAAAGTATGTTTTCTATGTTTTTTGAGGTTATACAAACAGTTGAATTTTTGACAAAAAAGATGACTTTTCAAAAAAACACTTAAAATTTAACGAAACAATTATATTTTTAAAATAATAATTTAATTTTTAACGAAATACTTGAATTTTCTCCTACAAAGATAATATTTCAACCAAATAGTCGAATTTCACAAAAAAATATACTTCAAGCAAAAACAGTTGAATTTTCAACCAAATATTTCAGTTCTTAACCAAATAGTGGCATTTTCATACAACCAAATAAAGAAACTTTAAAGCAAAACATAACAAATTTTCAACAAAATAGTTGAAGTTTTCATACAATTTCCACAAAAAAGATGAAATATCTATGGAAATAGAGGAATTTTTAAACCAATGGTTGACTTTTCAAGTAAAGAAGATCAATTTGCAACCAAAAATAAAGAAGTTAAATTTTCAATAAAAAAATAATAATTTTTCAACAAAAAAGTCAAATTTTCAACCAATAATGATTTTTCAGTCAAAAAAAAAAGTTGCCAAAAGAGGAATTTTCTGTAAAACAGTTGAATTTTCAGCCCGAAAATATGAATTTCAAACAAAAAAGTTAATTTTAAACCAAAAATTAAAAGGTTACATTTTTGGTTACAAAAATTAATATAAAACAAAGAAAAACGAATTTTGAACCAAGGATATGAATTTTTAACTAAAATGATGAATCTTTAACAAAAAAAATATATGTTAATAAAGTGGTTCAACCTTTAACCAAATAGTTCAATTTTTTTAAAAAGAAGAAGAATTTTTGAGTAAAATGATAAATCTTATACTGAAATAGTTCAATTTTCAATTTAAACAAATTAATTTTTAATTTAAAAAAACGAAATTTTCTACCAAAGAGATGAATTTTCAACTAAAATTAACTTTCTAGCAATATAGTTGAATTTTCAATCAAAAAGGATCACTTTTTAACAAAATTGTTGAATTTTATACCAATAATAAAATTTGTAACTAAAAATATAATCGTCAGGAGCAAGCACCTGCAGAAAAAAAGAAATGAAAATGCAAGGTAAATCAATCACGAACAAGAATATTATATCAGGGTGGTCGCAAAATTTCTTTTTTCAAAGTTCTCTAATTTTACCCTGAACAATTTTTCATTTGTAGGGGGTCTTCGTGGCTCAAACGATTGCAGCCTTGACAGCCACGCTGGCGCGGGTTCGATTCCCAGAGCAGGAAGCGAGGTTGGATGTGTTTTCAGAAAGCTTTCGTTGTTATCCCTTGGTATATTACCCCACAGACACCCTACAGCTTATAATTAACCCTGACCATTGATATTCAAAGACCAGAATCTTAATCTTGTAACATTTTTAACATAGAATCTTCTATGAACGGAATAAAACAATTTAAAATAAAATTTAAAATTTTCAAATTTATTATCCTGAAAAGTTATTTAAAGTGCCTCTTATAGAAATGCCTTGACTTTTAAGAGATTTTTTTCAAAATCCCTGACTATTCTCTGATATTCACTGACCAGTGAAATTCCCTGACTTTTCTCTGATTTCCCGGTTTTCCTTGATCTACAGTCTTCCTGTGATTTATACTTAATATCTGACTAAAAGCGAATGTACTGCTCAACATCCTTGATTTCTTACTTTAATAGACAGAAAAATAATTCCCTTATGTCTGACTTACAACGAATGTACTACTTGCAACGAATGTATTAGCGCCATTGATTCCTGACTGCAAACGAAGCATGTCACTTGGAATCCCTTTTGTCTAACTGTAAGCTACGTGCACTACTTGCCACCCATTAGGCTATTTTACAATCACTGCCTGATCAGAAAACAAAGACTTATCGTCTGCTATCTGGAATACTGGATATGCAAAATGCATTTGCTGTCCTTATGAAAATCATTATTAATGCAATTTTTAAATAAAATATGATAGATTATCGGTTGTTAAATTTATTCTCGGAAAGAGAAAAAATATACCAAAGCTCCAAAAAAAAAGTCGAATGCTTTTTTCAAAGTTTTCATTGTGAACAAATTCATGCAAATATCAGCGCAATAAAAATCTGGTTCAATTTTCAGATTTAAGACCGGTATTAATGTTTTTCTAATAATAATAGTCACAGGGTTATTTTACACTTCTAGGTTAGAATATCTCGAAAAGCTGGCGTGATGGAGTAACTCTGAAGTCAGATTCGGATTCAGCGCACCAAAGTCCAAAATCCCTCGGAACACTATACTATAGTTTCTGTTACTAAAAATCAGTCAAATTTTGTTTGCCTGTGTAATGGGTATCATTAGGTTTATTGATGCAATTATTATTCCTAACGAAATAGAACATTTCATTAAATGGGCGTTTTGTGTGATTCTTTTCATAGGAAATTATCCGAACGTTATTGAAAATAAATGTATGGTCCATAGTGTGCTCTCTAATTCTATCTTTGATGTACCTACTAGTTTGCCCAATATAGTCACAGCCAGACTCACGTGGAATGTAATAATTCACGTGTCTTCTTGAATCAAAATGAGTAACATCTTTACCCTTTGAAAAGTATCTGAAAGGGTCTTAATGATAACTATAGACAATCTTGTCCTCAAAGGGCTTGTAGATTCTCTTGTAAAATTTAGAAAGTGGCCTGACAAAATGAATACCACGATGTTTTCGAGATCAAGATCTAGTTTATTATCAGCAACGTTGTGTGTGTTGTGCTTGTTATTTATAAATGCTATTATTTTGTGCACATTCTTTTTACTGAAGTTACTAGGATGATCGTTCATTTTAAGTATAAAATAGGGATAATATTGATGTTTTTATTTGTGAATCTGGAGTCAGAGAGTCCAATAGCTGTCAGTCAAGCTGGTTATCATGGAGATTTTCTCTTTAACGGATATATTCGAATTGAAGTTAACAAATCAGCCGCAGCTCGCCTCTTTTCTATACCAATCGGTGATGAGTTTATTGTCCTCAGCTCTAATTATAGTGACATAGAGAAAATATAACCTATGGTTAAGTTCCTTTTCAATGATAAACTGGATCCTTGAATGGTATGCACAGGATCAGCGATAGCACCAGAAAAAGGCGAGTCCACCGGCATACCGAAAGTCTGCTTATGATATTTGCCTTGGAAAATACAGTAGACATTGTCTATACAGAAATTAACGAACTTGATAAACTGTGTATACTTGAAATATTAATATGTGCTCTGATTTTATGCAAATTTATCTAGCAGATATTTTGAGATACTCGTAAATAGTGATTTTGTTCTAGTGGCTCATTCACATACTACAGACCATACATTTATTTTCAGTGAGGTTCGGATAATTTACAATAAAAGGAAGTACAGAAAACGTACATTTGAAGAAATGTTCCATATTGTCAGAAATAATAATTGTATCAATAAACGTATTGATACCGATTAACTTAGTGACATCTATCATGGTTTAATACTAAATACTATATATTTTTCTATTTAATCTCTTTTCTCCACTGAGAAAAATGGATTATAACCGGTAATAAAAAATATCTTACCGGATATAATCTTGGAGTATTAACTATGGGACAGCTATCTAGATTATTATTAAAACTACAATCTCTAGATATTAAGACATAGATATTATGGGACAATATCTTGGATTATAAAACTTTATAAGCTGAGATAATAAAATCTATAATCCAAGATTTAAAAATCTAATATCCATATTATAATCCAAGTCCATTAGATAACCTCAAATATATACAATAAGTGCAAACGTATTTATACAATAAGCACAATAAGCAGGAAAGAGGCTAAGTTTCTGTACTTGTACAAGTGGCAGTGATCTGTAAGGAAAAGGAATATAAACTCACCCATTTTCTGAATCTAAATCAGGTGTGATTCAGCAATAATAATAATTTTATAAGTTAACTATTACTTGTTACAATTCGATCGGATGCATACGACACGCGCCACGATGCGACGTACCATCTGAGATTACACAGACGCCTGGATATTTTTAAAGCTGACATTTTACAATTTAATGTCCCCAGATTATGAGAATTCAACATCTGGAGATTATATTTGGTAACATCTCCATATATTTGAAAAATATTGTAGATTATACGCGCTAATATACTTTTCTATAGGATGTATTATTCTTTAATTCTATTAACCAGTTCGTATAATCCATTTTTCTCGGTATATAGAAGTAATCTAATATACATGTAATTTGACCTTGATTTTTACGGTCAATAGATTACGTGATACATGGGTTAGGTTTCACTACATTTGTCAAAACTCAATCTGACTCACTTCTCCTCGCTCGATCTATGTGTGTTGGCCCACCAGCAGGTTATTTATTTATCTAATCTAAATCGTGCCAAAGAGCAGTGGGAGAATGGGTCCTTTGAAAACCCTTTTTTGTTTACTTATCTATTAGTACTAAATATGCTTTTATCCATGTTTAATTTGTGGCGATGGCTTTTACATATTGATGCATTATTTTTGCATCTATAAAATTAAAGAGTTATCAATTGTAATTTTTCAAAGTTTAGCTAAAAAAATATATAAAACTACACAATTTTAAATTATACACATCAAAAATTGAAGGATCTTCAATTGCAAATCTGCAAGATAGACCTATTTCAAAAAGATGTTCCAAAGTCTATCAGTTTAGACTATAGACATTCAAAATTGAAGAAGTTGGCGAATTTTAAATTGCAAACATGTGCAAAATGGTTCAGTGCCAAAAATAGAACACATCAGTAAAACACAAAATTCCAGAATGTATTTTAGGAACATCTTGTTATTACGATATAAAATCCTAAATTACGTTATTCATTTTTATCTTTATTTCTAATTTCTGCTGGGATGAAATCTTATATTTAAATGAAAGTTGCAGATTACTGTAAGCCGATAAGATTAGACCTAAATTAATTATAATTAAATTAAAATTGTATAAAAGCTTTGATGTAGCTACTTTAATATTTATTTTAATTTATGATTATTAATTATAATTCATAGTATTTTAAATTCAAGCATATATTTAATTTGATAATAAGGAATGTAAGAAACAACTACTGTTTTATTTTAAACTTTTCACATTTATTG
>CAKNYM010050351.1:448094-476606 GCA_932195095.1 Andricus curvator
TATTATTATTTATTTTTCACACTGTAGGTTTTATTTTGCCGTTTTCTATCACTTTTTTGGGAATTATCCCACTTCTGATGTAAGAAACAACTACTGTTTTCTTTTAAACTTTTCACATTTATTGATTGGCAAGGAACTCTGAGATACAATTAGCTCTTTCTGTAGCCGACAAGAGACTGAACCATATTCCCGGGGACCAAGCCGTAGACCCGGGGACTAGAGTCAGCGAACGACGCAGGGCCTCCAAACCCATAAACATCACGTACTCCAAACATCCCGTCATAGTAATACTACGCCGATCACAGGAAAGAGAGATAAAGAAAGAGGCAATAAGCGCGCGTAGCGTGCTAGTTTTGCTAATAATATATGAGTACGTGAGATCCAAAACTCGCTCCTTGCATGTTACCCAATTTTCCAGAAAACGCGAAAAACCGTTGCGGCTAGAGAAAATTGACAAATTTGAATTTTTCTTGCCGTATAATGATGTTAGTGACATCAAATAAGCTGTGTGCAAAAGGAAAGTTATTTTGTATGATAAATAAAATGTGCAGGAGCAGATTAATTTTGCAACGAGCTGACTGGTACCAACATCACAAAATTCAGTCTTTCTTGGTTACCTATCGTACCAACTGAACAATCACAATATTTTTGGATCAGGTACTCAACAAATTTGCACCTCGAATAAATTAGGTAACGAGTGCACACTAGAAAAATCACAGAATAATGAATGAAACTCCAACGAAACTTTATTGAGCTACCGAAGTAAACCGGCATCTTCCAAAACAGTCCATCAACTTACCGATTACGTTTTTTCACGTTCTTCTCCCACGCGTCCACGTGTCTTTTCTTTTTGCGAGTTCTGTTCATTCTCCCTTCACCCAAATTATCACGGAAATGTTAATATTACTTCAGAAAACTTGAAAAAAAAAGGAATGAAAACAAGGTAGCAAAAACTCAAAGCAAAAAGATCACAGCAAAATGACGCGTAAGGTTTCATTTGGACAGGTTATCACTGCAAGGAGCGAGTTTTGCTACCAAAATCCATTGGCAGATGAAAGGAGCTAGTTTTTCTTCTTCCCGGTCCCTTCAAGGAGCGAGTTTTAGAACTCACTCTGATCTTAGAACGCAAAAATGAGGTGGATGGAGCCATGTTTGCTCCTTTTTGACCTTCAGGTTCAGAAGAGCGCGGGAAAACCTATCAGAAACCATGGCCATCTCAATTTCTTCAAAAAATACAAGGAGCAAGTTTTGGTACTCACGTACTTATATCAAAACAAATGGGATATCAAATATGATGCGTCGTTTTCATCCGGACACAGTCAGGGGAAGTTGAATATGTAATTTTCATTCAGACAAAGGGATTCCAAGTTTTATATATTATTTTCGGCAAGATAAAAAGGGCTGTGAAGTAGTGAATGCAATTTTCAGCCGAACAAAAAGTATATTGACAACTACATAACTACTATATTGAAAAATACAACTAACTTTGCATTTTTTTACGAAGACGTCAATTGTTTTTCCAATGTAACACTTAAGCTGATGCACTTGTTATTGAGTTAGATGCGAATAATTTTTTCGGCGTCTCCTTCCAATATTAAAAAATCATTACCTACAGAAATACTTGAAACTTTGTTTGCAGATCTTTAATCAATTAGATTCTACTTTTTGAAAAATAATTCATTCTATTATCGATGCAACCTTTTGAACTAGGAGTTGAAATCTGAGTTACGCTCATTTTCGCAAGCTTCTCACATTTTCGTAGACGAATCGTTTTGCATGCAAAATGCGATGTTGAAACCGGATCAACTGGTAAAGTGAGTATTGATTTACAATTATGGTACCTCAGAGAGTCGCAGGCATTACGATGAACAGCAGAATAAGTAAAAAATGAAGAATAACGAAGAAAGGATAAAGAATAAAAGGAAATAGAAACGGAAACGGAAGTCCTATAGGAAGTAAAAGAAAAGCTGAAAATAAGGGAAAAACTGATAAGGAATGGAAAGAAGAAAGTATGCATAACTAATTAATGACTCGTTACTGGGACATTAATTTCTTCGGGGTAGCTACTCTCGAGTGTTCAATTAGGTCTAGGAGTGCGAACTATGTTCAAGGAAAGTCGGAGTTACTACAGGAATCTCGCTTCTTTACCTTCAGTTGGGTTATTAGCGAATATCCGTTAAATGAAATTTCACAGTCTTTATTTTTCTTTCTTGTATAATCGTTCGTTCGCTCTTTCAAAAATTAACAGGAAATCCGATCTTTTACTTTAGCTAATGTGATAATCGTTTATCAATATAAGGATAAAATCAACGTTCTCTTATAGACAGATTCAAAAGACTTTTATTTGATTTATAAAATTGACAAAACAGGCTCATTAATTATTGTAACGCTCGATATTTTTTACTTTATGAAATAAAAGTAAAAAATTGACAAAATGCAGATTATCTTAAAATTTCAAATATATATATTCAATTTTCACGATCCCTATTATTTATTACTTTACACACTTTTACAGTTTATGTAAAAAATCAAGTATTAACAATATTTATTTTTTCACGAATAATATATATATACCATTAAACCATTTCCCTTTCAGGGTAGGCGTGACACTACCCGATTCGGGCAGTGTTTCTAGGTTTTTCTTGTAGTTATAAATAACTACAAGTGTGGGCTCACCACACCCACGATGTGCCAACAGCACTCATGTCAGTATTCTTGAATGGTCACCCATCCAAGTACTAACCGCGTCCAACGCTGCTTAACTTCAGTGATCTGACGAGAACTGGGTTTTTCCGCGTGGTATGGCCGTTGGCATATAATAAACCTTTTTATTCTAAGTAGAAATGTTTTTTTACTAAATATGTTGCGTAACATTTATAATTCATTTTATTACCTTAACTGTAGTCAAGGAAGCTAATTAATTTAAAAATCGATTTAACTTGTTTTTATTAACGAATCTGTAAACCCATCAATGTTACTTTAGTTTTTTCTAACACTGACTAAAAATTAAAAAGCATTTTATTTTCTGTCGCATACCACAGTTGCTTTAAGAGTATAAAGTTTTGATATACAAGGCCTATGAAATATAGAAAAAATTTTATATCAGGTTTCGTCAATGAATAACAAAATGTTTAATTTTTTTAACCTATCTGTAGTTTTCATAATGATAATATCTTATTACATATATAATTAAAAAAAAAAGGTTTAAATAACCACCGCAAGGTCCCACTGAGAGCAACCGCCATCTGAAAATGACACCAGCTCACAGTAGAACCGCGGTAAATCACACTTATGACCACGTCTCACAACCGTGAGATGGGTGGTCACAGGGCACGATGAAATCACAACGAAATCACAACGGCGGAACCCTCGTGTATCTTGAGGACACGAAACAACCCCAGCATGACAGCTTTCTGCATCCACCTCGCAAGTGCCTTGGCATATTTTTGGTACGCGGGTATGGCTTTAAGGTTACGAACCAGTGATAGTTTCGCACCTCCGAGAGCACCTATCACAAGGACAATACCTTGTAACGTATATTTTGGGTACAGTCGTTGCAGCTCTCTTTTAAGGTCTTGATACCTCGCCTCCTTTTCTTTCTCCTTGGCAGTGATGTTGCATTCAGACGCAACCGAGAATTCGATCACGAATATAGTTCGTTCCTCGAAGACTTGGAGAACGATGTCAGGTCTCCAGTGTGCAACGGAGGCTGCTGTCCGAAAATCGTAGCTTTAGAAAATTTGGCACTTCTCGTTTTGGGCAATTTACTCTATCTCCCTTGGAGCGTTCGGCAGGGAAGGGTCGCGGCCAACACCGTAAGAGCGACAAAGATGGAAATAAAGCACTCTTAGGGCCGCATTATGTCTATAGATAAACATCGTTCCTGCGTGGGTGGGACCACCCGATAGTATGTGTTCTAGGTACTCAAGTTGTGCATGGAACGCTCTGCACCTTTTGTTGGGAACTTCTTGACATAAAATGCGGTCACGATATGCTAAGGTGAAAATGACACCCTCCTGGCATGCGAAACTAAAACCCTCTGTACCTGAATTAAGCCCTGTTGATCTGAGCAAAGCAAAAGTTTTCTCCTTCGACAAGGACAGTTTTTCTACATTTCTGTGAAAGTTTCCATGCATTTTCTAGTCGAGTAGCTGTTGGTGAAATTTTTCAACCTCTGCTTTCTTCACTTCGGCTTCTAGAAGTGAAGCATCTAGATGGAGTAATGCACTTTCTTCACTTATGATGTTAACATTCAGGCCAAGGGTATCGGCCGCTTGCTCCACGGCTTTGTAAAGGAACGCTCCTTCGCCAATCATCTCGTGGTTCCTGACCATTTTTAGAAGAGGATCTCTGCCATTCGCAACGATGTAGGCTGTACTTAGAACAATTCGGTTATGAAGACACTGGAGATCCAGAAGTCCGCCTTGACGGCGTGAAATGTATAATCGCAGAACTGACGAATTGATATGCAAGCTATATGCATGATCTTACGTGTGGTGATATCAAGGGCCGTAAGCTCGTTCTTCGTCCATTGAACCATCCCAAACGAGTAGAGTAGAACCGGGACGGCAAGCATGTTAGTCGCAGATACCTTGTTCAACGCCGACAGATTGGAAGACCAAATCTGTCGGAAAAGATTCTTATATCTGCTTCGGAAAGACTCTTTCACTGATGTTACGTCCTGAACGCGGCTTTGAGGCACTCCCAGGTACGTATATATCTCTCCAGTATTAAGATGTCTAATAACACTTATATCCACAAGCCCAGGGTCCTTGGGAACGCCAGTAATCTTTCCTTTCTTCAGGTTAATTTTGGCACACTTGTCCAATCCAAAGTCCATCTCAATCTCTCCTGTGTACTTCTTAACGATATTAATAGCTTCGAAGTTTGATTTTATCAGAGGCTTAGATCTTTAGGTCATCCATATAAAATACATGAGTGACCTTATGCTCGAGCGGATTAGTGTCGCCACAGAGGTATCTAGAAAAATTACGTAGTGTGAGAGATAGAGGCAGGAGTGTGATGTAAAAAAGCAAAGGGTTCATGGTATCACCCTGAAAGACGCCTCTCTGGGAGGTGACGTTGTTTGTTGTTACACGACAATTTCTAGATGAGATAGAAAACCTAGTTTCCCAAAGAGGCATCAATCTCTCTATGCATCTCACTATGTGAGGATGCACCTTCAAGCTTTCCAACAGACAGATGATCAGTCTATGATAGGTTGAATCGAAACTTTTCCGGTAGTCAATCCAGGCCATTGACAGGACGCGCTGATGGGCTGCAGCGTCTTTACAGACACACCTGTCAATTAGCAGGTTCTCTCGACAGCCTGCTACACCTTTTTTCGAGCCACGTTGTTCGTACATCTCTCGCCACACAGGCTTAATTCGTCGAACAATCCTTTTGTTTAGGACAGCTGTAAAGATCTTTTACAGTGTGTTCAAACAAGTTATTGGCCTGTAATTCTCTGGGTTGAAAAAGTTGCCTTTTTTCGGTAGAAGTATAGTGCCTCCTAACACCAGCCACTGCGGAATGGGCGTCTCCGATTTGAAATATGAGGTAAATATACGGGCCAAATGTTGGTGTGTAGAAGTAAACTTCTTCCACCAGAAGTTCTTGATACAATCTGGTCCAGCAGCAAAAAAGTTCTTCGTGCCTCTAAGTGCTTCTTTCACCTCTTCGGCAGTGATTGATGGACATTCTCCCGCAGATTTTATGAGGTTGTCGCAAAACTCCTTGAAGCGGATGATATTGTCAGTATCTTGTTTCAACTTGAGTGTTTTTGGGATCTTGTATACCTCTCTCCAAAAAGCCTCTACCTCCTTGGGCTTGGGTGGATTTTTAACAGAAACAGGGAGATCTGGAAACTTTTGATCCTGCCTGATCCATCTCTCCCTCTTCTGTATTCTCCTCCTTGTGTCAGATAACCGCCGTATTTTGTCAACTATATGCTGCTGGATTGTCAGTAGCGTTGACTTGTTCAGTGTATGATTGAAGATCCTTAGTTCTTGGGCGAACTTTCGAACCCTTTCCGTGAACGGTCTACCAGATGTTATGTAGTCAATCACACATTGAACACGGGACGCGTGCTGTTTTGCCCATCCAATCTTCTTGTTCAGTTGATGCAAGCGTCTTTTGGTCTGTTGATCCATCAACGGTTTTAGCCTTCGATTTGAATCAGCCAAAGCTCTCGCAGCACCATAAACTGAACAATTGATGGTTCAGAGGTCGGATTCTTGCGAGATATCTCCACGAAGGAAGGCATCCATTTCAGCCAGATCTTGGGGCTTAGGAGGAACTTGCATGTTAATGTTCCCCCTTGTCCTGAAATTGCGATCCTCATCTTCGTCTGCATCTTGATCAAGCAGCGGTCGGGGAAGCGCTCCGCGCACATATCCATTTTTCCAGAGGTGGGCACGTTGACTTCGCAATGATTGAATCGAAACGTGCTGAAGCACTGGCTATTACTAGCACCACAGAGTGTGCATACGCGCCGTAAAGCTTCGGTGAACTCAATGTGAGCGTTTCGCCGGTTCGTCGTCGTGTTTCCATCCAAATTATTTGCAGCACCCCGAACTCTAGGATGATCGGCATTGTTTGCCGACCCTTTGTCGCGTGCTCTGCGCGTTCGATCGTTTTGAACCGCATCTACAACTTTTTGGTGTTTTGGCTGCATACTCTGAGAGGTCGCCCGGTATCCCAGAGTCACCGTTTAACACACCTCACACAGGTGCCATTCAGCGGTTGTTATGCCTCCGCTGAGGGGTTATTCCTTTGACACCATCCCTGGACAATTTTCCGCGACTGTTTATTAATTATTGTAACCATATTCAGCAGAAACCCTTGGTACAGGGACCCTCTATCCGCAACCCGCGGACGCGTTTAGTGGCTTTGTCATAGGCCCTACAGTTCTATTCCAGAGGAATCGAATCCGAAACCGAAGATTTAAACATTTAAAATTAAAGTTCAAGCATGGACAACTGTAATTTCGTGATTTTTAATTCTATTTTGTTAAAGCTCCTTCGGCTTTAACGAACACATTCTCATCACGCACTTTGTGCCTCGCACTCGATTTTTTTCAAAGTGCGAACTTTTCTATATGAAGTTCAATTCCATTATATCAAATGAATATTATATTGATTTATGTACGTCAGTCTCCGAATGCTTATTCAGATATTGCAAAATAATGTACAAATTCTATTTTTCATGATTACTTTAATATTTGTTCCTTATTTTGCACTAATTTTTATTCTCGGCCACCCCGAAAAAAGGATCATTTCAATAAATTGATATTATTACAATTCGTAATATGCATTTACATTCAAACAGATGTCTTTTAATTGTGTTGTTTTTATAATTTAAAAAAGTGTGCATCCTATAAAAAACAATTTTGTTAATTACCATGTTATTGCCCTTTGTGCCGTTTTTCCAAAAACTTAATTTGTTTACATATATTCAAGATTATTTTTCACCATTAAAACAAAAACTACGTGTTCTATAAAAAAAATAATGAATAATAAATTTATAGTTCTTTTCTGGACGAACAGCTTTTATTCTTACATTTTTTCGTAGTTTATGTCGTCTGCCCAAAAATTTAATTTTTTAATTTTTAATGCTATTTTATTACGATTAAAACAAAAACTACGCGTTCCATGGAACAATGATTTTAACAAATTTGTTGCTCTTTTTCGGCTGAACGAATTTTTTCTATTCATTTTCTTCGTAGCTCATATCGTTTGTCCAAAAATTTAATTTTTTATGTTTTTTTTAAAACTGCTTTTTACGAATAAAACAAAAACTACGCATTCTATCAAAAATTGAATAAGAACAAATTCGTAGACCTTTTTTGGGAAAACAATTTTTGTTCATTCATCTTTTTTCTTATTTTGCATAGTTTGATAGCAAAATGGAATTTTTGACTTTTAATTATTTTTGGTGCGATCAAAATTTGAATTTTCAATTTTTCAAGAAAATTCAAAAAGTTGTAATGATTATCTTGTAGGGCTTTTAAAAAGTAACGTTTTTTTCTCTTGACTTTTTTTTTCATATCGTGCGTTGTTTGGCTTACAATTTTCATTTTCGATTGATTTTAATAATTTTGTAAATGCTATAACTCTGGTGATTTTTTTATATCGAAAGAAGTCAAAGGGATAAATTGTTTCGATTTTTGAGTACTACGAATAGCCGTACATAAAATTTTTGAATGAAAAAAAATGTTCTTACAAATTTTGAAATATTCTCACTTTTTGAATTTTTATCAAAAATGGCTGGCTGATGAACTCATTTTTTCTTTGTACACCCTCATAAGGCGTAAAAAATATTTTTCCTGACTCAGGGGGCTTCAAAACGTCGACATTTGTCAGAATGTGCGAAAGTCATTTTTCGCATAAAACCAATACCTTCTTATTGAGATGAGAATGTAAAAAGTGTGTTGCACGCAAGAAAAGAGACTCACAAGTTTGTCATAAGGGAGCGTCCATTAATTATTATGCAAGGATAATTTTTTATATTTTAGACCCTCTCCGGATTTGTAACATTCAATTGACTTTCTCCCCCCTTCTTACGTAAGATTTCAAATTTTTTATTCAATATTTCGACAATGACTCTATTATGTTCACTGTAAACGAGATTTCAAAAGATTTGAAAGGATTTCATCATATTTGAGAGATTTGGAGTGATTTAAAAGGATTTCTACAAATTTCAAGGCATTTCTAAGGGGATATAAAGGACTGCGAAGTATTTAAAAGAATTACAAAATTTTTACGGAATTTAACGAGCTTTCCAAAACTTCTTAGGGCCTTTAAAACATTTGAAGATATTACAAAAGTTTCAAGGTATTTTAAATGATTTCAAAGGATTAAAAGAGGTTTCACAGATTTCAAATGATTCTAAAAGATTTCAAGAGTATGAAGAAATTACCTAGTACAAATTCAAAGAGAATCTCAATTTTTGCAAGCGATTTTACAAGATTTTAAGGTACTTCATGGATTTTGAGAGATTTTATGAAATTGATAACAATTTCTGGGGATTATTAAGGATTTTAAGAGATTTCAAAGAATTTCAAGAGATTTCGAAATATTTCAAGAAAAGTCCCAGGATTTCAAATATTTTGAAAGGACTTCAAGATACACCGTAGTATTTTCACGAACTTCCAAGTATCTAATGGGATTTTAATGGGATTTCAACGGATTTCTAGATTATTTAAAGAGGTTTCGACGATTTCACGGGATTTCAAAGGATTTTTAGAGATTTCGAAATAATTTGATATATTTCACGGAATCTCAAGGGTTTTAACCGATTTTAAAAAATTTCAAGGATTATAAGAGATTTTTATGGGATATTGGATATTTCAAGTGATTTCAAGGATTTCAAAAGAATTCACGAAATCACAAAGAATTTTAAGGGATTTCTACAGTTTTTAAAGAATTTCAAGGGATGTTCAGCGAGGTCAATCGTTTTAAAAGGATTTCAAGGAATTATGTGAAATGTCCATGGATTTCCAGCGATTTCAAGACATTTTCACTTTTTTTTTATTTTGAGGGATTAAAAATTTGTCCAAAAGAATGTACGTGATTTCAAAGTATTGCAAAGTTTTCCAGGGATTCTACGAGAATAATGGGCGCTTCCTCAACTATATTTGTTGTCTTTAACTGTTTGTTTTACATTTTCATGGCTTTTAATACAATTCAGATGAAATATAATTTCTTTAGAGTTGATCAAGGACCGAACTTTTAAGAACAGTCCAAAAAATTGAACTCTAGAGAACGACAGCAGGGTTTGTAGCTTAAAGTCTCTGTTCATTAAATTTTTGGAAGTAAATTTTTATAAAGAACCTAAATTTTAAAATGTCAAATTGTGTAACAAAATTGCACAAAAAGGCTTTAAAGAAGTATGTTTAAAAGAAAGAAAAAAACATACATTTCAAGAAAGTCAACTTGTGTAACATAATTGCACAAAAGGATTTAAAATGAGAGAAATATCTATCCAAACAGCATGGTAATCGGCTCATTAGAGACAGTTATATAAAAAATGAAAAAAGGAGAAAAAAAGGAAAGAGACAACCAAACAGTCAGTACACGCAAGTGTCTTTGAATTGGACATTTGTCTATGAGGATGCAGCGAGTTTATTCAGAATATTACATTTTTAATTTTTGTTCAATGTGCTTAATAATAAAATAATAATTTGGAAAAAAATATTATTCGTCTCTTATTGAATTTGAGGACAAAAACAACAAAAGTTGAGTTTTTCATTATACATTGAAATTGAAGCTTCGTGGATTTTATTTTCATCATATATTTCACACAAATTGACAGTCAAACAAATTCAAAATATTGTTGCATGGAGGCGTTAAAGAGAGCGTAATATTTTTTTTATTCTGGGGATTTCTGCTTAAACAAATTAAAAATATGTAGGTACAAAAGTTCTCAAAAATATTGAAGATCAACCAATTTAAAAAGTATCTTAAGAAGTAACTTTAAATTCATATCTACATTTTTAATTTACTATTCGTTTCCTATTAAAAATTTCCCTTATAAGGAAGCCTAAATGGCCTCGAAACATGTTGGATCCTGGTAGTCTAAAAAAATGGATACATAATGAAGAGAAGAGAGCGAGAGGTGATTCGGTTGTCTCTTTTCTTTTTTCTCTCTCTTTTTCATTTGTTATATCCCTGTCTCTAATCAGCCGATTACAGTGTTGTTTGGAAACATATTTCTCTCATTTTAACTCCTTTTGTGCAATTATATTATACAAATTGACTTTCTTGAGTATACGTTTTTTAAAAATTAATTTTTTTTAAACATACTTCTTTTTAAGTCTTCTCGTGCAATTTTGTAAGTTGACTTTTTTAAGTTTATGTTTTTTCATGAAAATTCACTTCCGAAAATATAATTTGTAATTCAACGTTGAAAATTCTAAAAATAACAAAAGTTCCATTATTACAATTCAAAAGAAAGAAAAAAAACTATAAAGTAAAAATTCTAAAAAAAGGACATTGTTTCTTTGACTAATGTATTTTTTAAAAAAAATTTCCACCTAAAAAATTTATCACTGACAATGGCATATTTTTAGTTTAGTATGTCGCAAAAGTTCATTTTTTCGAAATAGGAGAGGAAAATTGTATTCCTCTCCATAACAAGATTGACCTGAATTGAAAGGGTCCCTGATAAAACTCGATTCAATCGGTTGAATTTTGATGGAAGAAAATGCCATATTTCATCGATTGTGATCTTGTTTGAATACATTTTCACAAAATAATTTTTTATTTTCGCAATAGAAATACAAATGCAAAAAAGTATATATAAAAGTTATGGAAGGAACGACTTCTCCTTGATTAACGTAATTTCTGTAAATTAAAGCAGCATACTGCAGTCCCATAAAGTCTCTCAATTTTTTAATTATTTCGATCTTACGCTCCTTTTTAAAAGTGCATTCGATGCACTTTGAAAATATCCTTGAAAGGTATAACAGTGCATTCATACTTTCAGGATTATGAGATTACCGGGCTGACGCAGAAATCTTGCTTTGTAATTTATTATCTTTTAAATAGAATAAAATTTCTGATAAGGATGAAAATTTAATATTATTATAAAAATCATCTTGTAAGAATCTAATATTTATTTTAATAAAGAATATTTACTTTTCTACATTATTTGTTGGGCTTTGTATATGTTCATCGAAATTCGGTGAACATATACAAGCAGACACTCTGTATTTATCATTGTGTTTCTATTTTTATTTATAAAATCATTCCGATATAGAAATTTATTATTAATTAGGTAGTAATCTACACATAAAAACAAATCTGCACAAATCCGTTTTTTTCAGAGCCTTTTATTTTTCCTAGCTTTTATCGGATTTTCCAATTTAAAGCATGCACCAATAAAACACCTGACTCGTAGATAAATTTTCTGTTTACGTCTTCAAAATGAAAGCACGTAAACACGTAACGCAAGGTAAGAGCCTTAAAGGCTTGTATTTTTTATTTCCTCTTTCTTTAAATTAAAATAGTATAATAGGATTAGTTCGCTCTTGGATTCTTTATAATTAACGATTTTCTACGTAAATACGCAATTTATTATTTTAATTGCGCACGAGTATCAGTAAAATTTAAACAACGAAATAAAAATGTAATAATAGTGAATTAACATTGTTATCCGGTCTTTTTCATTTAAAGCAAATGAATCGTTAACTTTTGTGTGCCGCTCCCTAATTTTCAATTTTGAATTGTTCACATGAAAAGCATGTTTACTCTGTGAGTCATTAAATTTCCAATAAAGTTGGTATAATTATTTTCCTCAGTGATTGTGCATAAATTGAGTTCTGTGAAATTAAAATCTTCTTCGAGGAATTATTCAGCTTATAATCGTTTTTTTTGTTTATCAATCCTGGAGAACTGTACAATTTTCAACTAGTGGATATATTGTTAATTGAACTTACGTTTATAATGTGTAATGTAAAAATCTCTCATTTCCTGCTTTATCGACGCTAAATAGAGAAGTGGTGCCATCTTACAGTTTCTTTTTTATTCTCTAGCATATTTTCCTTTGGATGACTTCCCAACTACTTAGCTCTATAAAGTTGTTATCATACCCTGAAAAAAAGGAAATTTATAATAATTATTTTCAAACATTACAATAATTCTCAATAAATACTCTGAAAAGCTGAAAATTTCACAAAATTTGTTTGAGAATATGAAAGCTAAAACTAATTTAAAAATTGTTGAATCAATGCAAAGAACTGCAAAATTTAAAACAATTACAAATAGAAGAGAAACTTTAGAATATTTTCAAAATTCAAGATATTAGGGTTTATGAAATTAAGAATATAGGTATTTTAAAATTACATAAGGTAATTGTGGAATGGACTTTTAAGCGAACTCTAAGAAAGTATCGACTTCTGGTTGTTTGCCAAAAAGTATATAAAGCAAACTTTATTTTAAATTAAGAATAGTTTTCCCAGACTGTTTGGCGTATATGAAAAACTTTCAACATTTTTTAAAAGTAAATTAACTCTTCTCATCCAATCCTGATGCTAATATTTTAAATTTAAATAATTTTCTGTTATTAATCTATCGTCATTGAAATGTATTTTCTCTGTGATTTAATAATTAAAATATTTTGGGAGATAGTCAATCTTCCAAAAATTTTCGCTATTCAAATATTATGTGATTTTTTTAACATTCCTTAATGTTGAGAAATGGGAGTACTAACTACGTAAACCTGAGGAAACACTTTTTGAAGAAACGAAATTTAATTTTCAGAACCAGTGATTTATAGGCCAAAATAGGATAATTCTAATTGTAACTCCAATTTTAAATTCAATAGTTTATAAAAGATTCGATGCTGATCTTAGGAAGTTGTCAATCTTCCAAAAATTACGTAAACCTAAAGAAACGATTTTTAGGGAAATACAATTTAATTTTCAGAGCCACGGCCATTTATAGGCCAAAGTAGGATAAATCGAATTTTAACTCCACCTTATAATTCATAATTTCCTACAAAATTTCCTGATGATGCTAGGATTTTGGACATCTTCCACCTATCAAAAAAGAGACTATGTTGAATCCAAGAGGAAACCTTTTACAAAGAAGAAAAATAATTAAGGAAAGAACACTACTGATTTATAGGCTACCCTCAGTCAAATACACTCAAACTGAACTGTAACTATTTCTCAAAGATTTCCTGTTGGTCCTAAGAAGTTGGAACTTTCTCATCTGTCAAAAAAGTGTCTATATGCACTTAGGATACCAAATATATATGTGGAATCCAAAGAAACCCTATAAGAAGAACAAAAATAATGAAGGAAAAAGCTCTACTGATTTTAAGGCCACCCGCGCTGAACTTCATATTTTCACTGAAACGGATACATCAATATTTGCACTGTAAAAACAAAGTATTATTTCAGTGTTAGTTTCAGGTATTACAATAAGACTCAGAAAAAACAGTCTCCAGTGGTACTCAATGAGACCGCTGACCAGGAACCAGTAGAAAATAAGTTTAAGCGTGATTTTTGGTGAGTGCTTTAGAAACTGCGAAATTAAATAAAAAAAAATCTGCCCGCTTCGCGGGCACATTCTCATCGCGCGCTTCGCGCGCGGCTCGCTTCGCTCGCAAGTTTGAGCGCGCCTAGGGCGCGCAACTGTTGGATCTCGCGCTTCGCGCTCGATCATATATTTATATCGCGCTTCGCGCTCGATTATGTATTCACCTCGCGCTACGCGCTCGGGCGTATCTACATCGCGCTTTACGCTCGGTTGCTCTAGATTTTTCAACTTCGTGTTCGACTTCGATGAAAAGAAAAAGTTTGTTTGCAAATATTATAAAATTATCAAAACCTCTACATATTAAGTGATTGTTAAATTTGTTTTTATTTTAGACTGAAAAGGAACTTCATTTACTCAAGGTTCTATCGACCTTAAGGAACACATTCTCATCCAGACACTCGCGCTTCGCGCTCGATATTTGATTTGAAAATCATTTGAACCTTGCGTTCCACGCTCGGTTCTGTGCATTTGATTTTTCTATTTTCAATGCTGTTTTTTACGAATAAAACAAAAACTACGCGTCATATCAAAAAGTGAATGATAAGAAATTTGTAGATCTTTTTTGGGTGCACAATTTTGGTGGAATGATCTTTTCTCGTATCTTGCATAGTTTCACAGCAAAATGGAATTTTTGATTATTTTTTTGTGCGATCAAAATTTGAATTTTTTATTTTTCAAAAAATTCAAAAAGTTGTTATGAAAATATTATAGGGCGTTCAAAAAGCAACGTTTTTCTCCTCTTGACTTTTTTTCATATCGTGCGTTTTTCGGCTTAAAATGTACATTTTCGTTTGTTTTTTGGAATTTTGAAAATCCTATAACTCCAGTAATTTTTGTTTTATCACGAAAAGTCATTAGAATATTTTGTTCGTCATTTTGCGTACTACTAATAACCATACATAGAATTTTTAAATCTTCAAAAAAAGTGGTCTCAAAAATTTTCAAAATGTGCTCACTTTTTGAATTTTCATCCAAAATAGCTGGTTAACGAACTCGTTCTCTATTTTTCGGCCATAAAAAAGTGTGCCAAAGCTCAATCATATCTGATCATTTTTTCGAAAGTTATCGTGGCTACAGACAGACAGACAGACAGACAGACTGACAGACAGACAGACAGACAGACAGACAGACTACAGACAGACACCTTGGTAAAAACCGTTTTTTCTGGCTCAGGGGGTCTCAAAACGTGGAGATTTGATGAAAACCGACTATGTCAAATTTTACATAAAACCAATACCTTCTCATTAGAATGAGAATGTAATAAACCATACAAACAACCAATTTTCAACCTATGCTTATTTTCCGCATTTAGTGTGAAAATTGAAAATTCAGAGATGACATAGGTAAATGGTAAAATTTTAAAAACAACTCAAGATATCGAAAATTCTTGCAATATACAACATCGAGAATATGTTGATATACACAGAAAAACATCAATCCTCATAAGTACACCGATTCGGTGTTGTTTTGCATTGCAAAAAAATGAGACAGCGGAGAATGAGAATGCAGCTATGTTCATGTTATAGTTTTACACTTGAAGTATTCTCATTTTGAGAGAAAAATATCTAATTTCGAGACCATAACAAAGGAGCTGCAACAAAAATAAGCCTACTGTTTTTCTGTGTAGACTTCTCAGAAAAATTTGATGTCAATTGGTTAGTCAGATTAGGCTGCAGAGGTGAGCACAGGTGGAAAATTTAATTTTTTACAATAATTCAACATTCAACTCAATATTTCAAAAGCATTTCTGACGTCAAGTTCCTCTTTCTACTTACCTTTTTTTAAATATCCTAATTGAAACCTGATTCAACATTTTTCATTTCAACATTTCACATGCGCTCAACACGCTCTCCTAATCTATCACACCGTGTCACACTAAATTTTAAGGAGAAGTCAGTAGCAACAGATTCACGATACATATTGCAGGAATTTTTGATATCTTGCATAGTTATTTTAATGAAAAAAATTTAAGTTATTTATTCTTCAATCATTGTTCCATTATGATAAAGGAAAAAATGGTTCAAGAAAATAAAATGTATTTCTAGAAAATTTTCTAGAAAATGAAGTATCGGTTAAGGGTAGAGTCTCTTTATGATTTTTTTTAAGTGTCTTGATCAAACTTCGTGAAACTCATAGCATATATTTTCGCTGTAGAGCTTTTTGCTTTTGGCCTAGAACAAAAAACCGAAGAGATTTAGATACTTGATAAAATTTAACTTCAAATGAACCTTAGTTTTTATTGATATTACATTTTTAGCTAATTTTATTACAAGATTAAATATGACATTTTTTTTCGAAAATATCGTGTCATTTTTTTTTAGAGCCTCGTATTATTATTAATTATGCATTTTTTCTTTAACATGAAGGTTCATCCTAGTGATGGGATATCGAAAAAAAATATCGATATTATCGATATTTTTTATTTTAAATATATAATTAATTATAACGAGTATAAACACATTATTATTAAAGAAAATGTATTAAAGCAACAAAGTGGTTTCATAAAATTTGTGTATCTTGATTCTTCGAAAGTAAGTTTGTAGAAAAACAAAAATATCTTAGAATAACACATAGCGTTGCTATGTGTTGCATTGTAATTTGTTAACTTCTGCAACACAACCTTCGGAATTTGTTGCTTTGGTTTTAAATTCCATAGCTTTGGTTGATTTCTGCGAGTGTTTATTTGCCTAATTAAACAAAATAAATTGGGTTTAATGGTTGTAAGATAATCAATCGAAAGAAATTGTACCCTTGTTTTTTAAAAACAGTAACTATATTTTAAATAAGTCTCCTGCGTTAGGCAGCAGTAACTGCGTGGAAGTAATTCCATTGGAATGTAATGACTGTTTTCTTATGAAAAAAGGGTATTGTATATAAGGGGCTGTCCATAAACTACGTTATCAATTTTAGACAATCCCCCCCCCCCACCCGAAAAGTAATGTAGCCCAAGAACTGTATAAAAACATAGGACAAAAAGTGATTTTTCACGAAAATAGGGTAATAATGCAGGACAAAATTCTTTCAAATAAAATTAATGTAAATACGATATTGAATGCAATATGAAACACTTTAAATTCGTAAGATTTTAAGTCGAATTGTATATTTCATTTTCAACAAAATACATGAATTTTTAACCAAAAATAGAATAGTGAAATTTTCAGATAAAAAATATATGTTTAACAACACAAAAACAAATTTTTAACAAAAAAGTTAAATTTTCAACCAAAAATATTAATTTTCTAGCAAAAAGATCAATCTTCTAGCAAAAAAACACATATTTTCAACAAAGTACATCAAATTTCAGCAAAATTGTTGAATTTTAAAACCAAAAGAAAGAATTACCTACAAAAAAGTTGAATTTTCATCCCGAAAATATGATTTTTTAACAAAAAAGTTCATTTTCCCACCAAAAAGTCAAATTCTCATGAAAATAGTTTAATTTTTAACCAAATAGTTAAATTTAAATAAAAAATATGAATTAAAAAAAAACAGTTAATTTTCAACAGAACCAGATTAATTTAGAACCAAATAGATGCTTTTTTAATCTAAAAGGATGAATCTTCAACCAAGAAGATTAATTTTCGACCAAAAAAGACGAATTTTTATCAAAATACATGAATTTTCAACCAAAAAGATCAATTTTCAACCAAAAATGGAATATTTACATTGTTAGTTAAAAAAATTAATTCTCAACCAAAAAAATGCGAATTTTTCACAAAATACATGAATTTTCAACCAGAAAAGGTCAATTGTTAATAAAAAATATCAATTATTAACCAAACATGGAATAGTTGCAATATTAGATAAAAAAATTATTTTTTGACCAAAAAAAAAAGAATTCTCAACAAAATAGTTACATTTTCAAGTAAAGAGATGAATTTTCAACTAAAATGATGAATCTTTAGAAAAATTAATTTTCAGCAAAATATTTCAACCCAAAAGATGATTCTTTAACTCTGTCCTGAGACTTATATTATTTAGAAATATTCGCATTATACAGATTAGAAAGTATACAAAGGTAAATAATGAATGAAAAATATGTCTACTTACGATTTCTTGTATTTAGTTTTTGTTTGGGTTTTCACTCACTTTTCAACTAAAAAGCACATTCTGTCAAGTAACATAATAGTGATGGGATATCGATATCGAAATTATGACAAAATATCGATATTGACTTTGATATATCGGTTTCTAAATATCGATATGAAATATCGATATATCGGACTCTGAATATCGATATTTCCGATATTTCGATATCGATATCCCATCACTAGTTCATCCGACGTTAAATTTTATCAAGAATCTAAATCTTTTTGGTCTTTTTTTCTACGACAAAGGAAAAAAGCTGTACATTGCACGCAGATCAACACCATCGAAAATCGAGGCTGTGCGCAATAAACCACGTGACTTACATACGTTTAAACATTCTTAATTAACTTATAAATCCCTGTTTTTCATTCTTAAAATATTCAAAAATATGTACTGAGAGTTTCACAAACTGTCATGAAGACACTTTTTTTAACTCTCGGAAATCACTTCTATTTATAACAATTTATTTGAGACCAAATTTTTATTAAATAATGTGGTACACTGTTAAAAATTCCCGCATAAAACTTTCACTAAATGTATTGGAAGTTTATTTCCGAAATGTAGGGTAACGCTACAATACATAATGTTGTAGTTTTCAAATGCAACGGATCATGCAGCGATATAAACGCTACAATACATCTATTGGAATTCTCGACGGTGACTTCATGATTTACGACGCTTACATGTATTGCAATTTCGGCATTCCAATACCGTGTTTGCAATTTTGCCTTACGCTTGTATTGTAGAAGTGTTGGAGAATTCCAAACATTTTTAACAGTGTACCATTGAATTGTAAATGACACAAACAACTAATTTAGTTTTTCAAATTTAGTAAATTAGAGATAAAGTTACAATTGAATTGATTAAGCTTACCTTATTTTTTTGATTACAAAAAATAAGATATCGCACCGGAATATCTGCGATGAAAAAAAGCTACCACATACAACTACGTGAATATGTGATATCAATGATGGTGAAGTAATTCAGGAAAAAACCTTCGTAATGAAATATATAAAGAAACTTTTATATAAGGTACGCAAAAGATAATGTTGTTATAAATTTTAAAAAGCCACATTAGACATTGTAACACTTGGCCGTATTGAATGTTATAAACAAACTGATTTTGATAAAAAAAATCTAGGTATTGAAGTAGCACATATTGTTCGCCATGTATTGTGATATATATAATTTAAAAACAGGTTAAACAACTACCGCAGCGTTCCACTGGGAGCAACTGCCATCTATGAAAATGACACTGGCTCCCAGTAGAACCGTGGTAAATCACGCCTATGGCCACGTATCATGACTAACGATCATGAGGGCGTATCGAAAAAAAAGTTGTTTGCGCGAAGTTCTAATAGCAATGAAAACTTTCTTTTGGGAGTCAAAAACACTCCCCTAAAGTTTCATAAAAAAAAATTCCTTCTGTCTCCGCATCGTAGATATAGCTAAAAATCACAAAAAACGAAGCACTTCTTCAAATTTCAACAGCAAACATTTTTTTTTTTAAATTTAAATTATCAATAAAAATAGTTCAACGCAAGTCGATTTATACCTGTATAGCGATAATTCCATTAAAATATTTTAAAATATTTACTATTTTCTTAGATTCATGGTAAATTTCTCGACTATTTGACCATATAATGTGTGATATACGTTAATGAGAATGTATTTGCAGTATGTTGCAACAATAATATATACATTTGAAAACATTATCACCTTATTTAGAGACCGAAAATTAATTTTGTTGTGAAATAAAGAGCAATATATCACTTTTAGATATTTTATTGTAATCCAAAATCAATAAAAACTATTTTATTATCGACATTCTGCATATATCATTGGTGTAACATATTGAAAATACATTCTTCTTAACGTATATCAGACATTTCGTTGTCAAATAGTCGAAAAAATTGCCGTAACTCTAAGAAAATAGCGAAAAAGTCGATTTTTTTCGATATTTTGAAATTTCAAGGTCACTTAGGTAGGGTAAAAAATATTTGAATCATTTTTTGCTATCTAGGTACAAATTCACTTTCTTCGAACTATTTTTTCTGATAATTTATATACCGAAAATTAATTTTATTGTCAAATAAAGAGCAATATAATCACTTTTAAATATTTTTTTGTAATTAGCAATTAAAGATTGACCAATCAAAAAAATGCGTTAGATAGCCGACAGTCCATGTGCCATCGCTAAGAGTGTGTGAGAGTACAAGTTCAGAACGTATAATTTCTTCTCCGTTTATTTTTGTAGGAGGCTTTGACTCTTTGGTGCAACTTCACACTTAAATGAGATTTGAAAATTAAAAAGTAACTTTTTCATAGCAACCAAATTAGAAAACATTGCTCAACGAGTTAATTCGCGGAATTCGCGGAATTCGTGGAATTTACGGAATTCACGGAATTCATGGAATTCCACGGAATTCAGGGAATTCACGGAATTTATGGCATTCACGGAATTCACGGAAAGCACGAAATTCAGTAAATTCACGGAATTTATGGAATTCACGAACTGCAAACAATTCGTGGAATTCAGACTGTCGGTACCAGTAAAAAACATTTTCGGTACCGGTAAAAAAAAAGACCGGTACCGACAATTTTTTTTATCGGTTTTTGAACCGTACATGAAATTCAAGAAATTCAATGAGCTCACGGAATTCAAGGAATTCGTGGAATTTATGGAATTCACGGAATTAACGGAGTTGATGAAATTCACGGAATTCAGGGAATTCACGGAATTGACGGAATTCTAAGAATTCTCGGAATTCACGAAATTCATCCCTTCCAACAGCATGTAGTGGCTGGGTGGCACCCCTGTAACTGGTCGCAGAAATAATGTTGGTCAAACCCCTACCCCTTTCCAACACTTCATGGGGGCGGGAAGGCAACCCTGTGTCTGGTCACAGAAATAATGTTGGTCAAAGCTCGATCCCTGCATCTCTCTGATTCGTCTTCTGGGATTTATCACAAAAATAAGTTCAGTTTTACCACCAACCTTTTCTAATTTTTTTTAGTCTGCGACATCGACTAGCAATATGGTACCAGCTTTGCATACAAAACCTTTTAAATACTATAAATTCTTCCGAATTCTCCAAATTTCGATACAATCATTGCATTGTCTCTAATTCTTTCACAATTAGTCTAGTTAGTCGACTGCTAAGCTAGCAGTGAATTAATATGTACTTGTTAATTGATTCCCTTAGAATTCTCACGAATTTTGTAGAATTCTCTTCAAAATGTTTTTTTATTAATTTGAAGAGTTTTTAATACTTTTCAACCTATGAGAATACAGACTAAATTATTTGAAATTTAAAGATTTTTGAATTCTCCAAATTCCTTTGAATTCGCTGAATTCTACTAAATCCATCGTAAATTTCGTAAGTCTTACCCAATAAGTCAAGTTAAGATGACGGCCTAGCTACCAGTGAATGAAGATGTACTCGTCTTTTGAATTCCGCAAAGTTGTCACGAATTCTGTGGAATACCTTCCAACACTTTAGAATTAATTTAAAGAATTTCAAATACTTTTCAGGCTATGAAAATACGCAATCAGTAGTTTAGAATATGTAGAAAGACTCATAAATCCTATAAATTCTTCAGAATTTTTCTGAATTCTAATAAAATCGTGGCACTATTCCTAATTATTTCCCAATTAGTCAAGTTAGGGAGTCGGCGTAGGTACGACTGAAGGCAGATGTACCCTTTATTTGAATTACACACAATTCTGTCAAATTCTATAGAAATACATTCAATACTTTTGAATTAATCAAAAGATTTTTGAATACTTTTCAAGCTACGATAATACATATTGAATTATTTGTAATTGAAGAGCTCATAAATTCTACGAATTCCTGTGCATCCTTCAGGGTTTTACTAAAACAATAGCACTATTTCTAATTCTTTCCAAAATTTTAAAAGCTTTGAAGCAATGAGAACAAACATTGAATTCTTTGGAATTTAAAAACATTCAGTCTTGCTTTTTATAACCGAAAATAAGGAACTGGCTTTGATAGACATTTTCAATCGTTTTTTTCCCAAGTTTTTGCAGTAGTTTTTCGACTGGAGACTTCAAAAAAGCATGTTCTTTTTGTACGGAAGAAGTTCACGACCTTTTAGAAAAGTGTGAACTATTTAAAATTTGCTATCTTGGATTTTATAAGCGAAAATAAGGAATTAGCTTTGACAGACATCATCAAACATCTTCTTCTCAAGTTTTTTCAGTAGTTTTTCGTATGCAGAGTCCAATCAAGGGAGCCTGGTTTTGACGGGAGGCACTTACGAGCTTAAAAAAATTGTTAAATATTTAAAATTTACAATCTTAATTGCTTTATGTAACCGAAAATATGTAACTGGCTTTGATAGACATTTTCAATCATCTTTTTCCCAAGTATTTTCAGTAGTTTTTTGACTGGAGAATCCAAACGAGCGTGTTATTTTTTGACGGGAGATGTTTACGAGCTTCTAGAAAAGTGTAAATTGTTTGAAATTTACTATCTTGGTTTCTATAAGCGAAAATAAGGAACTAGTTTTGACAGACATCAACAATCGTCTTTTACCCAATTTTTTTCAGTAGTTTTTCGTCTGTAGAATCCAATGAAGAGAGTCTGGTTTTGATGGGAGACACTCATGAGCTTATAGAAACCAAGATAGTAAATTTTGTAACAATTCACACTTCTCTGAAAGCTCGTAAACTTCTCCCGTCGAAAAAGAACACGCTTGTTTGGATTCTCCAGTCGAAAAACTACTGAAAAAACTTAGGGAAAAGACGATTGAAAATGTCTATCGAAGCTAGTTCCTTATTTTCGGTTATAAAAAGCAAGATTAAATGTTTTTAAATTCCGAAGAATTCAGTGTTTGTTCTCATTGCTTCAAAGTTTTCAAAAATTCTTCAAGTGAATTCAGAACTTTTGAGGGGTAACCAAGCCGTCGAAATAACTTGACTAATTTGGAAAGAATTAGGAATAGTGCTATGGTTTTAGTAGAATCCTGCAGAATTCAGGGGAATTTGCAGAATTTATGAGCCTTTCAATTACGAATAATGCAATATGTATTATCGTAGCTTAAAAAGTATTTAAAAATGTTTTGAATAATTTAAAGGGATTGAATGTATTTCTACAGAATTTGACAGAATTGTGTGTAATTCAAATAAAAGGTACATCTGCCTTCAGTCGTACCTACGCCGACTCCCTAACTTGACTAATTGGGAAATAATTACACTGAAAAAAAAACTTATTTGAATAAAAGGAAATTTCTTTGATTCAAAGAAATGGTAGAGCAGAATATGGCCGAAGAAATATTTCTTCAGATTAAAGAAATCTTTTCTTTGGATCTGAGGAACGCCATGCTTAAGGCATAGAAATACTTACTCGACACTGTAAAATATGCGTTGAGTGAAATAGATTTGTTATTGACTGTAATAAATAAGTATTTGATATGATAGGTGAGTTCCGTAATGTAAAGAAGTATGGTGTAAGTCCAAGAAGATAATTATTACATACAAATAAATGTAACTCGGACTGAGCAAAAGTTTCTTTTGAACCAAATATATGATTCTTTGATTCAAATAAGCGTATTTTTTGGTAAACTAAAAATTTCCTTGCAACGAAGAAATTTTTTTCAACGGAAATAAATATTTATTTGTTTCTAAGATGCGGCATATTGTTTTAAAAAAAGACGTAACAGAGTTGAGAAAATATGAAAATGATTCAAAGAACAATTTACTCAAACAGAAAGTTCTCCTATTGTTTAAAAATGTTGAATAGTTAAAGTATGAAAATGAAGCAGGGCCATTCATTGAAAAAAATAGTCAATACAATTATAATGATTATAATTTATAATAATATATTTATTTTCATTTTCGCGGAGTAGGAAACAGAATTTCAAGCAAGACCAACTGACCAGTGCTTAGGACGACCGATAAACACCAATCATCACATTTTTCAGATTATATCTATGGTGAAAATGTATGGCTAACTTAAAGACTGGAGAATCCATTTCTATTGTGAGACTATAAAATCTGCGCATCTGGCGGTATATGTCTGAACTACTCAGTACAAATAAGGAATTTTACCAAAATATTTTTTCGAACGAATGGTGTATGAAGTTATTTCAAAAATATATTTCTTCACTTGAAGGAAATATTTATTGGACATAAGTCGCTTCACTCTATTTATTAAAAGAAACATATATCTTCCAAGTGAATAAATTATTACTTAAGTGAACAAATTACTTTATTCGACTAATGACACGTTCTATTAGAACGAAAGAAATATCGCTTTCACTTAATTAATATTGCTTTCATTTATGTCAATATTTCTTTGATTCAAAGAAATCAAAATATTTGTTTCACGCATCGATGAGTTACTTATTTCAAATGAAATATTTTTTAATTCAAAGGCTCAAAATTATTGAACTAAAAAAATATTTCTTTGGATGCGAAAGCAAGATTTAAGGAAACTAGGTTCTTAGTTTTAAAGATATCAATTCCTTGAGTTAATTATCTCATATTCTGAGGCCAAGAAATATTTCTTTATTTCAAAGAAATGGAGCCCAAAGAAATGATTCCTTTGAATCAATGCACGAGTTTGTTGCTTTTAAACAATATTTAGTACAATTATGTATAAATAAATAAAATAAATAAACATAAATGGCATGGCCAACGGCCATGCCACGCTGAAAAAACCAGTTCTCGTCAGATCACTGAAGTTAAGCAGCGTTGGGCGCAGTTAGTACTGTTGTTGTGCTGTTGTTGTGCTGTTGGCATATTATTGGTGTGGTGAGCCCAAACTTGTAGTTATTTATAACTACAAGAAAACTATCCACCTAGAAACACTACCCGAACCGGGTAGTGTCACGCCTACCCTGAAAGGGAAATGGCTTAATGGTATACATACAAGTAAACGGTTTTTTGGCTCAAATGAATACAATCAAAGAAATGCATTTCTTTGGATCCAAAATTTTTTTTTCTCAGTGTAGGGAAAGTGCCATGATTTTATTAGAATTCAGAACAATTCTGAAGAGTTTATAGGATTTATGAGTTTTTCTACATATTCTAAACTGTTGATTGCGTATTTTCATAGTGTGAAAAGTATTTAAAATTCTTTAAATTAATTCTAAAGCGTTGGAAGGTATTCCCCAGAATTCGTGACAACTTTGCGAAATTCAAAAGACGAATACATCTTCATTCACTGGTAGCTAGGCCGTCGTCTTAACTTGACTTATTGGGTAAGACTTACGAAATTCGCGATAGATTTAGTAGAATTCAGCGAATTCAGAAGAATTTGGAGAATTTAAAAATCTTTATATTTCAAATAATTTAATCTGTATTCTCATAGGTTGAAAAGTAATCAAAGCTCTTCAAATTAATAAAAAAAAAAAAAAACATTTTGACGTGAATTCTACAAAATTCGTGTGAATTCTGCGGGATTTAATTAACAAGTACATCTTCATTCACTACTAGCTGCAGTCGACTTACTACACTAATTGTGAAAGAATTAGAAACACTGCAATGATTGTATCAAACTTCGGAGAATTCGGAGGAATTTACAGCATTTAAAAGGTTGTGTATGCAAACCCGATGCCGGTAAAAAAAAGTTGTCGGTACCTGTAAACAAAATTGTCGATAGAGCTTAAACTGCCGGCAAAAATATTTAAAAATTTATTTTTCTCCCATGTATTTATTTCTACTGTTTGATCCTCAATATCGGCCATCTTGCTAGTTGACGTCACAAACTAAAAAAAATTAGAAAATGTCACAGAAGACGAATTAGAGATATGCAGGGATAGGGCTTTGACCAAAATTATTTCTGCGACTAGTCACAGGGGTGCCTTGCGTCCCCAAGAGATATTGGAAAGGGGTAGTTGTTTGACCAACATTATTTCTGTGACCTGTCACAGGGGTGCCTTCCAGCACCCACGAAGTGTCGGAAACGGGTTTGACCATTATTAATTCTGTGTCCAGTCACAGGGGCATCCAGTCGCCACGAGCTGTTGGAAGGGGTGGATTTCATGAATTCCTTGAATTTCGTTAATTCCCTGAATTCTTTAAATTTCGTGAATTCCGAAAATTCTTGGAATTCCGTGAATTCCATCAATTCCTTGAATTCCATAAATTCCATGTGTTCCATGAATTCCATAAATTCCGCGAAATCCATGAATTCCCCGAATTCCGCGAATTCTTTAATTTCCGTGAATTTCGTCAACTCCGTTAATTCCATGAATTCCGTGAATTCTTTGAATTCCATGAACTCCGTGAGTTCCAGGAATTTCTTAAATTCCGTAAATTCCTTCAATTCCATAAATTCCTTGAAATCCTTGAATTTCATGTACGGTTCAAAATCCGGTACCGACAATTTTTTTTACCCGTACCGACAGTTTATACACTTCGTATTTAAAAGTCTTGAAAATCTAAATAATTCATTGTATTCAAAAGTGTTCAGGGTAATTCAAAAATTTTAAAGTAATTATTTCTACAGAACTAGAAGGAATTCTGCGGAATGCTAAGAATTTAGGAGGATTCTACAGATTTCAAACAATGCATGCATTTTAATTAACTCGTCGAGCAATGTTTTCTAATTTGGTTGCTACGAAAAAGATACTTTTTAATTTTCGAATCTTGTTTAAGTGTGAAGTTACCAAAGAGTCAAAACCTGTTACCAAAATAAACGGAGGGGAAATTATACGTTCTGAACTTGTATTCTCACACACTCTTAGCCATGGCACATGGACTGTCGGCTATCTAACGCATTTTTTTGATTGGATAACCTGTAATTGCTAATTACTCGGTAATTATGCATTTAATCAAATTTTTTTATTGATAATTTTCTACTCAGTTTTTCACAAGGAACCAGAAAATATAAATATGTATTTTGAATACATGAACACCCTGCATAAGTAAAATATTGCATATATTCGGGAAAACTGGCGAATAGGCAAGAAGAGTTTCTTAGATTCTGAAATATTCTAAAAGTTACGTTCTTGCAATTTGAAAAAAATGTGTAATATACTGGAATTTTCTAGATAATATTGCAAGACTCTATAGCATATATGCAATCTATCAAAATGACGGTTTCTAAATATTAAAAATCTTTATAGGATGGACTAGAATTTTCAGACAATTCAAGGCAGTAGGATTTTAAGACCAAGAATTTATTTATTTTTTCATTCTATTTTATCCTAATTTCAAATTATTATTCCACTTTTTAATTATTCTCATGCCTTCATAAAGAAACTATTTTTTTTAAACATCAAACATGTATGTCAAAATTGAAAGGTACTGTAACTGTTTACCCAGAGAGAATATACATAGTCGGAAACATGTTATATAATTTTAATTTATTTAAAAGATTTTCCATATAAAACAAATTAAAATTATACATAATTTCTTCCACTACGTATATTGTATAAACTATATGTATATATATTTTTCCACCTGTGTAAACTTTTACTGTTATTATTTTAAAGCATGTTCGTCACAGAAAATACTGGGGGTTTGGTAATGTTGTAGCTCAAGTAAAAGTTTGAATCCTTCAGAATTGAGACTCCAATAGAACTCTTTTTGTGGGTTCCTTTTTAGTTCGTTGATATCCGATAGACGGTCAGTTGCGGGTGCCGATGTTTTCAACTGCGCATACCCATAATCGCGGACCAATTTTAAATCAATACATACTATGAATAATCATACTGATAAATATTAACAAATTTTTTTTCAACAAATTAAATTCAATTATACAAATACCTATATACAATTTTAAATCGTCCCGCGTTTTTCCGCATATGTGCAGTTGAACACGCCAGATCTATAAATCTCTATAATTTTAGTTTCTTTATTAAATTTTTCCCAGTACAATATCATTTAATCTGTATTATAAAGTGAAATTTGCATCATTAACTTCTAAAACCTCAAAGTGAGCCAAAGCAGAAAATTAGTTATATACAACACAGAAAAAACTGAAGTTAAATTTTGTTGCATGTAAAATGTTCAGATGTTAAAGATTACATGCTATTTGGCGAAAGTTTATCTTACGATGGAATAAAAGCTGTCGTCTGCTACGTCCTTCGCAGCAATGGAAAAACGGCAAAGTATACATGAAAAGCTATAAATCAGGACACTAGATTTAGAACAACTTTTTACTTACCTAATTGTTATTTTCAAAATAATTAGACTTTATATATACTTCCTGCCACAGTCGGTATTGTTGGTTAGGAAGAAAACCAAAAAGTAGGAATCGAATTATATTTGAAGTTGGAACATAAAGTGGCGGATCTAGGTATTTGAATTCAAAGTAACAATATTTGAAAAAAAATTTTGAAGGACTGAAAAATCCCGGAAAATAAAATTCCCGACTCTTTCAAATTCCCGAATTGGGAAATTCCC
>CAKNYM010050351.1:490726-507309 GCA_932195095.1 Andricus curvator
CCACTCCACTCCACTCCACTCCACTCCACTCCACTCCACTCTTTGACTGTGTAATGACTGTGTAATTGAAATAAATTAATAATTGGACCTTGTGTATTTGGTAGCAAATACAAATTACATACAAGTAATTGTTGAGTGGTGGAGATTGAGAAATTCCAGTAGATCTTACCTTGATCATTCTCCACAACGGACTCGAGTTCCCCCTGGGCGTATGGCAAGACGGGGAATAGACCAACAACATAGAAGTGCCTAAGATGGTAATATAACACTTTTAGAGCCGCATTGTGTGTCTCTATGTACCCGTAGCGTGCATATTTTGAGCATCCACTGAGAACATGTCCAAGTGTTTCTGGCTCTTGCTTGCACGCTCAGCAGTTGGTATCGCCTACAGTTACATTCAGTATGCGCTCGCGGTAAACTAAGGTGTCTATTACGCCGCGCCGTCTTGACAGGCAAAAAGAAATCCCTCAGTCTCCGATCTCAATCCAGCAGACTTGAGAAACATGTCGGACAGACCCATCGAGAGTTCTTCTCTACGTATGATGCCGTAGAATTTACCATGAAGGGGCTTGTCAGCATATTCTTTTAGTAGAAGCGTATGTTCTGCTTCCTGTACAGGACTTTTGAGCACCAAAGGTGTTAGTGATGCTAGGCCACGTGTAGTGTCGCTGGAATCAAATGGGAGGCCAAGCTCCTCTGCGGCCCTATCTGCGGCACGGTATAGAAACGCCGTAGCATTGACGACTTCATGTTGATGTACGAGTCGCATAAGAGAATCTGTGCTATTTACAACTGACCAGGCTGTAGCCAGAACCGTTCTTTGATGAAGACACTCTAAGCTTAGCAAGTCTCTACCCCCTTCATCTAGAGGGAAGTATATTCGAGTTACGGAAGATCTAGGATGATGACTTTGATGGATTGTCATCATCTTGCGTGTGCTTCGGTCAAGTTGCTTCAACTGATCGACGTTCCATTTTACTGCACCAAATGTGTAGAGCAGTATAGTAACGGCCAGCATATTGGTCGCCTGGATCTTATTCTTTCCAGATAATTCGGAAGCCCAAGTTTTTCTGAGAATTTGGCGATACCTTTTTCCAAGGGCCGTTTTTAACACACGCATATTTTGGGCTTCCGCTTGCGGTATTCCAATATATGTATATGTTTCTCCAATATCAAGATGTTGAATCGTATTTCCGCCTATGAGTTGAACATCCTGATTATCCCGCGATGATGTAGTTTCTAGTCTTCCTTGGTGTAGGTGGACGCAGACACACTTGTCCAGTCCGAAGCTCATGCCAATTGCTTTAGACCTTAAATTACCTGCAATAACGTCGCAAAGTGTTGTAATTGTAAATCTCCGTACACTTAAAATCATGGAAAAAGAACCAAAATGCCAACCCTCAACATAAATGGAGGAGTAAAAAAAGCAAAACAAAATTTACTACCCGAAAAATCTGAGGATAAATATGAGGTGGCCTTCGAGAAATTTGACAAATGGAGAAAACAAAACAGAATAATGTTCGGACAGTGATCATTATCATTATCAAAAAACATTCACTTCACAGGACGTTCTCGCACCATTCCGGTAAAGGGCTATCTAACGCTCACTTTTCGTGGGGCTCTACAGTCCCATAACATGGCGTTTTCGAATGAAATATCATACATCACTCGTGGGGTTACACACGTCTTCACGTGATATCCAATGTTCGCAAGGACGACTAGAAAAATCATGGCCTTGGGCCATGGTTTTGCTGCTTGTGATGTAATATACTATTATTTTATGTATACGTTCTAAATTAAAAAATTATTAATTTCACAAACTCTATCGAAAGGTTCAGGCATTTGAAGTTATAAGGTACAATTTTTAGTAGGACTATTTCAAAAATTTACATTTTAAAAATTAACAACGTCGGAATATCATTTGTAAGGCTTTTACCTAGCTAAAACTTTTAAGTTAAGAACGTACAAATTAAACATGTTTTCATTGAAATTATACAAATTACTTCCTAAATTTAAAAATTATTCAATTTTAAAGGGATTGATATATCAAATTTACACCATACGATTGATATCATGTACTTTTGACAACAGATGTCTTTGAAGAAAATCTATTTTATAAAGATTCTACGAGATTTCATCTATGAAAAATTAGATTTTTATCGTATTAAATTTGGACAAACTATGCCATGAAATATTTAAAAAAAACACGTAAATCCCGATGAAGCCCTACTACATTGTATGTGTGCAAAACGTTTAATTAACAACGAATTTAATAAATTATTTACCAGAAAAACAAAAACCTAAAACACCGTTTATGATCAATTGTAATTGTTGTCTAAAGTTTTGACAGCATTGGTTTTCGTATTTCCGAGCGTATTTCATGTTTTTTTGCTAACAGTTACAGCTTCAGAAACTTGGAGTCTGTTAAAAGTCGGAATATTGAGCGAGATGTATTGTATTTACAAATCTAAATGGGTATAAATTAAAACTGTGTAATTATTTAAAAAATTTAAATCGCATTATTTGTACAATTTGAAATTGTACAAATTTTCATGCCTAAAATTTAACAATCCTTACATTTTAAAGGCTCGTGGTTTGAAATTGTTTAATTTTAAATAGTTGACTTTTTTCATTTTGAACGTTAGAATTTCATATAATTCTGAGTAAATACAATTAGTTTTTTTTAAATCACACTCTCATGAAACTTTATTTTGTTCTGCATGGCGAATTGAAATTTTGTGGGTTTGCTTAAAATCATGTTTTCTCAGTGAGTTCTCTGTATTGTTATAATCCGATGGATTTCGTGGAAATTCCATTTTATCCGGCGTACTGGTTTCAAAGATTAAAAATCTTCCTTCACAATCCTTTTTTTCAAAATTATTTTGTCTCCTCTCGCATCACGTGTTCCTTTCTCCGAAGCCATTCACGTGCGATTATGCGAACTTACTCAGCATTCGATCGTCTCCCATTCCCCGAAGAAATTTCTATCATATAATACTGGATGCGATAACTTTTTCTACATGTATATCATCAATAAAATTTTAGAATTTACTTGTATCAATAGATTTTTGGCTATTGTCAACCGGGGTAATTAAATTCGCAAATTCTTCAGATAGCGGCTATATAAAAAATCAGAAAATGTACTCAGTTTTTGTTGATCTTAGGAATCTTCTGAAGATCCTAAAATGTCATTTAAACAAAAAATTTTTCTTCGAAGTTATTAATAACCAAAGTTTGATCCATATTTACACTCTCGGTGGGGCAATCAAAAATTGCTGAATCGAAATTTTTATTTCTCAATCAGGGTTGTTACAAAATCCTAATTTCGAAATTCCCTGACCAATTTTTCATTTTCCCTGACAGCTGGAACTTTATCTTACAGCTATAAAAAATCTTATACCTAGGAGATCAATAATGTTAATGAAAAAACGTGTTTGATTGCTTATTAATCTTAAAGACTCTTAGTGATAACACATATACAGATCTAAAGATTTTACGTGAGAAACAGTTTTACTGAAGAAAGTGAATCCACATATACGTACTAGAACATGGAGGCATTGCACGTTCAGCAAAATAGATTAATTTTTTATCAAATAGTTGATTGGATATAATTCAAATTTCGACCAAAAAAGATGAATTTTCCACTAAAAAAGTTAATTTTTTAACAAAATTGGATTTTTACTAAAAAAAATTGTTAACTAAAATGATAAATCATAAATAAAAGACAAGAATTTTTTACAAAATAGTTAAATTTTCTACCAAAAAAAAAAAGTTTTTTTAAAAACTAAAATGATGAATCATCAACCAAAAAATGAATTTTTAACAAAAAAAGATTTTAAACAAAACATCCTACCATAGAATATGGAATAGTTACATTTTCAGTTGAAGAAATTACTTTTCATACAAGAAAAAAAGTATTTCCAACAAAATAGTTGCATTTTTAAGCCGAAAAAAGATGTTTGAATTAAAATTACGCATCATCAACAAAAAAGATAAATTTAAACCAAAAACAGTTGAATTCGATGAAAAAAGACGACTCTACAACAAAAGTTGAATCCTCAACCAAACCAGATTAATTTTCAACTTAAAAGTAGCATTTTTAACAAAAAAATTATCAAATTCCTACGATAAGAGATAAATTTTTAAACCAAATAGATAAATTTTCTACAAAAGAGCTAAATTTTCCTCCAAAAAGAATGAATTTTTAATAAAATTGTTGAATTTTCGACATAGTAATAAATCTTTTAACAAAATAATAAAATTTGAAACCACCAGATGAATTCTGAGCCATTAAATTATAAACTTTAAATTATGATTTTGTAACACTTACTTGTTGTTAAGACATTTTCCTTACAAAATTAAATTTCATTAAGGTTCCACGTTTATTTAATTAACAGAATTTGTATGTATGTTTATTCCCTAAGTTTATAAAATTTTATCTGAATCTTATCTTACAAAGTATGTAAAAGTTTGTTTCTTGGGTCCAAATCATATGAAAATCTTTATTTAAGCAATACATTGTAAAATAATAAAAATAGTTTGAATTTTTAATTGTTTTCAAGAACACCCTAGGTATTTTTAGAAAAAATAAATGTTCGCAGGTTATATAGGAAGGAAAATCTTTTGAAAATGTGTATATAATACTTTTTCTATTTTTCCATTAGGTTAATATCATTTTTGATCAAGGAAATCTGCCCACAGTTTTTCGGCGTGCATAGGTAGTCAAACGGAATATCTATAAAATTGATGCATAAAATGCGTTATAAAGGCCAAATATCTATGACCCTATTGTATTGGCATGTTTTAAAAAAGTTACATTTGTATGCCTTTTGTACTTGAGATTTTTTTCCAATTTGTTGACAGATTATTTGATTACCTACTTACGACCAATGTTTGAGAAAAACAAGCTAGTTAAACAATTTTTCTCTTCTGGACTTACAATCTGACATCATTCGACTTATTCAATTTGTGTCAAGAAGATTTTCACACCTGAATTAGACTTTGTTTACACACATCAAGCTTTTCAGGTTAATTTAAAAATGAGCATCTATACGATTTGAGATTTTTCTGACTCCCTGTGGGCACCTTCCCCTATAGTTTTTGAGTGACTTTAATTCGTAGTTATAAACGTTAACGTTAGAATTTAATTCGTCGTAATTTAATGTTAAAATTAGATTCATAGTTTTCCTCGGGAAATACAGCATCTTACTTTTTCCAATGATACCAAAAACTAGCAATTAAAAATTTAGGGAAGTGCGCACATTTTTGTCTCAGTACTTGCTTCACACTAAAAATTTACCTAGTGCAAAGTTTCAAAAAGTTTACTCTAGCCGCAAAAAAATGAAACCAATTTATTCTAAAAATAATTACCCTGACCATTGATCTTTCATTTTTTACCCTTTTATTGGAGAATGTGATAAAATGATAAATTTTCCAAGAGACAGATTAATCCCAGATAGCTTCGGAATGTTTGTGGGGTACCACACGATATCCATGGAACTCCGAGATGCTGTTCAAGCTGTGCCTTAATTAATTATAATTAGACGTTCTCTTTCGAATCCCCTCGAGATATTACACATATTCTTACAATTAGTACAAGAAGACACATTTCATATCTAAACATAATTTTTCATGGCACTAGTGATGCATGTCGATCATTTTTGTACAAAATCGAGATTTGCTTGAAACATAGTTGGATGGAATTGAAATATAATGGAGATCAAGAATTTTTAATGAAAAAAGTCGATCGAGACGAGACGATCATCTTGACTTGAGTGATCGTTCGTCTCGATGTGATGAGTATGGTGTTCAAGGTTTTAATTTAATCTGACGAGATTTTCGAAAAATTTGTAAATGATCGACATGCATCACTACATGGTACTAATAACAAAAAGAAGAAAACCCGAAGAGAAACAATTTTTCTATTTAAATAATTTTGGTCAGTTTGCATGTATATCAGGCTTATATGGATTTTATAAATCTTAAACTTAAATATTTCATAGAAATTTAAATTTTTAATTAGAAAGTAAAAATAGTAATTCATTGAAAAAATTCATATTTACGCGAATACTTCGAAACCGGAGCGAAATATACTCGCAGAAAAGTGGAACGGAAATTTTTCTAGGGCGTTTAAGAGATAAAAACTTTTCTGTGTTATTTTTTATCATATCTTAGGTATTTTTTGAAAAAATAGGAACTTTTTTATTTTCAGAAAACTCGTCGCCATGTCCTTACTTTTAAACTATGCTCAATTCTTCTAGTGACTTTCAATATTTTTCAAGCTGATGTTTCTGTCCTACCAAAAATATTATTCTCAGAAAATCAGAGAGCTCATCAAGATGTCAATCAATGTGTTCTGTTCCAAATAACAACTTTTTAACTTACGGTAGTGTTATATTCTAAATTTAAAAAGAAGTTTTCTTCATATAAACAATGTAACCTTTTTTACACTCTTCAAATTGCTATTCATTGATCTCAAGTGCTCATATTTGGAAAAATGATAGACCTGTATGATGCCAGAGATGATGATACAGAAACATGTTGATATTCAAAATTGATGAACTATCAAAAAAAAAAGTAGTTATTATGGCTATGTTAAAAAACAAAGTGTGAAGAGGACGGAGTTTGCACCCTCTGTATCCAACTTGAGCTTGAGAATAATGTATTTATTATTATATTATTATGGTATTATTATATATTATTATATATTATCATTTATTAAGATATTTATAAGGAAAAATCTTATTTTTATACAAGCTTATGATGGAGACAGAGGGTACACGCTCTCTCCTCTTCATATTTTAATTTTCAACATAACTAACTACTTTTTTATTTCTTTAGATATGTAGTTAATCCAATTTAAATATCAATATGTTTATAATTCATACAAGTCCGTCATTTTTCCGCAAATATGAGCACTCGAGACAAAGTTATGATCCCTTTTTCATATTTTTCCCCATATTATCTATATTTGGTTCCGACAAAATATGACAATTTTCTTACAAACTATTCTTTTTCAATTCTACGAAATGTAAAAGCCCATGTATAAATTTCGATTGGGATTTGGAAGGGCCCCGGCTGGTTTTCCCTATGTCTGATCGGGCGCTGATTGAGAAAAGTAGAGAGAGCCAGACTAGTTCTGTAACGCTGTTTTAGCTGGGCTCTATCTAAAATTTCTAACGAGGTCCTAACAGGAATACCTTTTCAACGCCCATCTAGACCCTTTCTGTTTTCCAGTACGTTCAGCATTCAGATCTGATATAAATATATGTGAAAAACGATTGGTAAACAACAAAATGAATACGAATATTTAAATATACACCAATTAAAAAAAGACAATTTCAGACGTTTATATTTTGTTGATTGAAAATCGTTTTTTGCATATATTTATACCACACAACATCTGAACATTGAACATTTGTACTCTACGATAACAATTTATTATTTTCATTCAAATTCAACGGTTTCCCTTACATTTCACATCACAAAAAAACAACAGTGAACTTTTGCTGCGGGTAATTTTCAAATAAATAAAGTTGAATTTTTTCGCATCGAAACAAAACAAGATGCAATGGAGTTGACATAGTAACTCTTTCCCATGTGGTAGGTAAATCTTAACACATGAATTTAATTTTTCTTGCAGGTAAAGATTACTCTGAAGTCACTGTAAAGATTACATTCTGTTTTTCTGCGTATTAAAAACTATCTTATCTCTATTTTAAACAAAATAACATTATTGTGAGAGAGGTGAAAAAATAAATTAGTTAAAGTTTGTTGGTTGTATGCACACACCGGGAGCAAGTGCCATTCTGAAAAATTGCACACGCTTCCGGCGAAATCGCGGTAAAATTTCAGCTGTAACCACGTCTCACGACCGTGAGATAGGGGGTTGCAGTCTGCGATGGACTGAATACGATGATCCGGTAAAAGTCTTATGCACCCTGAGGACACAGAGCGACCCAAGGACGACCGCCTTCTGCATTTTCCCCGCAAAAGTCTTATCATTTTGTTGACACACAGGAATGCTTTTCAGGCTATTAACCAGTGAAAGCCTCGCACCTCCAAGAGCACCGATTATCAGGACTACTAGCTTAACCGAATATTCCGGGTATAACCGTCGCTACTCCCTTATAAGGTATTTATACCTTATATTTTTATTTTATATATATATATATATATATATATATATATATATATATATATATATACCTCTCTTTCTTTTCATTCTCCTTGGCAGCGATGTTTTTTTTTAACTGGTGCCAGAAATTCGCTAACGAAAACAATTGCCTCTGTTTCCCTAGGAGCGTTTGGCGGAGCGGTATTAGGGCTAATGTTGTAAGAGTGGCAGAGATGGTAATAAAGCACTCTTAGCGCCGCATTCTGCCTTTGGATGTACATCGTTCCCGCATGAGTTGGACAACTAGATAGTATGTGTGATAGATGCTCTGGGTGTGCGTTACACGCTCAGCAGCTATCATCAAATGATTTAAGGAAAGCGAACGTTAGCTCATACGACATCGACTGATCCTTCACATTTCTGTGGAAGATGCCGTACATCCTCTTGTCGAGAAGCTGTTCGCGGCAGTTTTTCTCCTGTGCTTTCTTAATCCGGGTCTTCAGAACTGAATACTCGAGATGGATAAGATTTGATGCATTTTGCTCAAGCCTGATATTGAAGTAAAGGCCGAGTGTTTCAGCAGCCTCCTCCGCTGCTTTGTACAGAAAAGCTCCGTTTCCCACTTCTTCGTACTTCCTGACCATTTTAAGAAGAGGATCTCGTCCATTTGCGACTATATGTGCTGTACCGAGAATAATCCTGTTTTACAGACATTCAAGATTCAGTATTCCGCCACCACCTTGACGGCGCGAGATATAAAGTCGCGGAACAGAAGACTTAAGGTGCATGCTATTGTTCATGTGCATAACCTTTCGCGACCCGATATCGAGGGATCTGAGCTCGTCCTTCGTCCACGGAACCACTCATGGTGAGCAGCTTTAACTTGTTGAGTGTGTGATGACGGATACGCAGTTCGAGCGCAAACTGCCGAACCCTGGCGGTGAAATTCCTGCCAGATGTTATGTAGTTAATCACACACTGAATGCGGGACGCGTACTGTCTTGCCCAGCCTATCTTTGTGCTGAGTTGATGCATTCGTCTTTTGGTCTTATGATCAGCCGTTGGTTTTTTTTACGGTTTGCATCCGCCAAAGCTCTCGCTGCAGTAAACACACTACAATTGGTAATCCAGAGGTCGGATTATAAGGAAAAATCTCCACGAAGCTCGTCATCCAGTTCAGCCAGATCTTTGGGCTCGAGAGAAACCTGGCTGTTGATGTTTCTTCCGGTCATGGAGCATCGCTCTTCCTCTATTGGATGCCTGTCCGCGGTTTATTATATCTATATATATATATACATAATTTAAAAAAAGTTAAACAGCTAACCCATGGTCTCACTGGGAGCAACTGCCACCTAACAATGACACTGGCTCCCAGCAGAACCGCGGTAAATCACACCTATGGCCACGTCTCACAGCTGTGAGATGGGTGGCCACAGGGCACGATAAAATCACCAAGGATGACCGCTTTCTGCATCCATCTCTCGAGTGCCTTGGCATATTTTTGGCACGTGGGTATGGTTTTAAGGTTTCAAACCAGTGATAGTTTCGCACCTCCGAGACCACCGATCACAAGGACAATTACTTTAACCGGATATTTTGGGTACAGTGGTTGCAGCTCTCTTTTAAGGTGATACCCCTCCTCCTTTCCCCTCTCCTTGGCAGTGATGTTGTAATCGGCCGGCGTCAAAAATTCGATGACGGATATAGTTCGTTTCTCGAAGTTTTGGAAAACGATGTCAGGCCTCAAGTATGCAACGAAGACTGCTGTAAAAAAATCGTAGTTCCAGAAAATTTGGTAGGGCAGGGTTGCGGCCAACACCGTAAGAGCGACAAAGATGGTAATAAATCACTCTTAGGGCTGCATTATGTCTGTAGAGATACGTTGTTCCCGCTTGAGCGGGACATCCAGATAGTATGTGTTATAGGTACTCAGCGTGTGCATTACACTCTTTGCATCTATCGCTGGGAACTTCTTGACATAAAATGCGGTCACAGAATACTATGTTGGAAGTGACACCGCCCTGGCATGCGAAACTAAAACCCTCTGTACCTGAATTAAGCCCTGATGATCTGAGGAAAGGAAAAGTTTGCTCCTTCGACAAGGACTGTTTTTCTACATTTCTGTGAAAGTTTCCGTGCATTTTCTTGTCGAGTAGCTCCTGGTGAAAATTTTCAACCTCTGCTTTCTTCACTTTGGTTTTTAGAAGTGAAGCATCTAGATGAAGTAATGCACTTTCCTCACTTCTGATGTTAAAATTCAGGCCAAGGGTCTCGGCCGCTTGCTCCGCGGCTTTGTAAAGGAACGCTCCTTCGCCAATCATCTCGTGGTTCCTGACCATTTTTAGGAGAGGATCTCTGCTATTCGCAACGATGTAGGCTGTACTTAGAACATGTCGATTATGAAGACACTGGAGATCCAAAAGGCCGCGTCCGCCTTGACGGCGTGAAATGTGTAATCGCGGAACGAACGAATTGATATGCAAGCTCTTATGCATATGCATAATCTTACGTGTGGCGATATCAAGGGCCGTAAGCTCGTTCTTCGTCCATTGAACCATCCCAAACGAGTAGAGTAGAACCGGGACGGCAAGCATGTTAGTCGCAGATACCTTGTTCAACGCCGACAGATTGGAAGACCAAATCTGTCGAAGAAGATGCTTATATCTGCTTCGGATATCTGCTTCACTGATGTTACGTCCTGAATGCGGCTTTGAGGCACTCCCAGGTACGTATATGTCTCCCCAGTAATGAGATGTCTAATAACGCTTATATCCATCTTGCACCTCTTCGGCAGTGATTGATGGACATTCCTCCGCAGATTCTATGAGGTTGTCGCAAAACTCCTTGAAGCGGATGATATTGTCAGTATCTTCTTTCAACTTTAGTGTTTTCGGGATCTTGTATACCTCTCTCCAAAAAGCCTCTACCTCCTTGGGCTTGGGTGGATTTTTAACAGAAACAGGGAGATCTGGAAACTGTTGATTCTCCCTGATCCATCTATCCCTCTGCTGTATTCTCCTCCTTGCGTCAGATAACAGCCGTATTTTGTCAACAATATGCTGTTTGATGCTCAGTTCTTGGGCGAACATTCGAATTCTTTCCGTGAACGGTCTACCAGATGTTATGTATTCAATCACACACTGAATACGGGACGCACTCTGTCTTGCCATTCAATCTTCTTGTTCAGATGATGTAAGCATATTTTGCTATTTTCATCCATCGTCGGTTTTAGCCATCGACTTGAGTCAGCCAAAGCTCTCGCAGCACCATAAACTGAGGAATTGATGGTCCAGAGGTCGGACTTCTCCGAGATATCCTTAAGAAGGGAGGCATCAATTTCAGCCCGATCTTGGGGCTTAGGAGGAACCTGCATGTCAATGTTCCTCCTTTTCCTGAAATCGCGATCACCTCTCAGAAGGTGCCTGCTTTCCGCGGTTGGTCTTAATGTCGCCTCATCATGTCCGTCTGCAGTTTTTTCAAGCAGCGGTTAGGGAAGCGCTTGGCGTACATATCCATTTTTCAAGAGGTAGGCACGTTGATTTCGCAATGACTGAATCGAAACGTGCTGAAGCTCTGGGTGTTTCTGACACCACAGAGTGTGCATACGCGCCATAAAGCCTCCGTGAGCGGGGATAATGCTGGCATCGTAGCAGTCTAGCAAGTTATCCTTGAGTTGATTCGTCCACTCAATGTGGGCGTTTCGCCGGTTCGTCGTCGTGTTTCCATCTAAATTATTTTCAGCACCCCGAACTGTAGGGTGTTCGGCACTGTTTGCCGATCCATTGTTGAGTCCTCTGCGCGTTCGATCGTTTTGAACCGCATCTACAACTTTTTGGTGGTTTGGTGTTCTCATTGTTGTTCCCACGAGCAGCTAGAGAAAGGGTTCGTCCGTCCTTGTAGAGCCCTGCATGCAAGAATAGGGCTGCATACTCTGAGAGGTTGCCCGGTATCCCAGAGTCACCGTTTGAGACACCTGACACTTCATTAATTAAAAATTCCGGTTGTGGTATTTTAATTAAAAACACGTGTTTATAAGTGTTAAACACACGGATGCTTTAGATGGCATTGCATACAATGCAGCACCATCTTCACAAAGTTCATCTGGGGTATGCTGATTACGGCCCGACCAGTTCCTGACTACAACTTTTCGATCCTGTCGTCTTAATCAGGAAGCAACTAAAGACTGCCTAAAATAGAAGAATGGGGCATAACTACGCGCACATAGTCTTTCTAGTCTAGAAGAATTTAGAAATCTCAATAGTGCCTCAAAGGATCCTGACACGAATTTACTAGTCCAGTTGTTCTAGTGAGATTCTAAACACTGCCCTAATTGAAACGGTCCAGAACGTTATTGTGCAATTCTGAATAAATAGTCTGGAAAAAGTCGGACAAATAAGTTTTTCCTCATAAACACGAATCTAAAGTAAAAATTTAAAAATCCAATGTGGCCGTTCGGCTATTGGAAGCAAACCAAATTTAGAGAAAAATGACCACGAATCTGCGCTTACGAACCGAGATATTAGATTTTCTAATAGAATCATAAAACTGGGAGAAACCGGGCCACTCGTAATTTTATATTTTATCATTCGATAACTTTTTTCTGGATAAAAATGCGAAAGATGTTTTACTGTTTTCTGTAAAATCAATGTCAAACTTTATTTTAGAGGCAGTTTACTCCAGTTTCATGAATACATTTTGATAAATAATATATTACATCACAAGAAGGGTAAGGCGCATCTTTACCGTGGGGAGGTCAATGTTCGCAGAACAAACCTTCGGCCATGGTTTAACTACTCGTCCTTGCAAACATTGAATTCCACGTGAAGACGTGTGTAAATCTACGAGTGATGTAAGATATTTTATTCGAAACCACAATGTTATGAGACTGTTGAACCCCCAGAAAAGTGAGTGTTAGATAGCCCTTTACCGAAATGGTGCGAAAACGTCCTACGAAGTGAATAATTTTTCGGGTAGTAAATCTTGTTTTGCTTCTTTCACTTCTTCATTTATGTTGAGGGGTGGCATTTTGGTTGTTTTTTTTCATGATTTTGAGACTACGAACATTTTCATTTATAACACTTTGCGTCGTAATTGCTGATAATTGAAGGTTTCATGAATTCTATTGTTGTAAATGATAACATACGATTGATGTGAAAGCCATCTGTTTGAGCTGTGATGGGTAATTTCGTAAGGCGCGAGATTTGAAACTAGTTCATTCCGAGGTGAAGTTATATATATATAGTTGAAAGTTTGTCATAAGGACAACCGCAGGATTTGGCCAGGAGCGGATGCGAATCTGAAAACTTGCACCCGCTCCCAGCGAAATCGCGGTAAAATTTCAGCTGTAACCACGTCTCACGACCGCGAGATAGGTGGTTACAGTCTGCGACGAATTCAATACGATGCTCCGGCAAAAGTCTCGTGCACCCTGAGGACACGGAGCGACCCAATGACGACTGACAACGCTTTCGTTTCATTCTCAACGGAGAGTCGGGAGCGCGCCTGGATAATCATAGCAAAGGCGCATGATCGACTGTTTTTCAAGTTCCCTGACCCCACTTTTACAGTCAACTATTTACCCCAAAGTACCATAACTTTCAATTTCCGCTTCCTGAAATATGTAATTCTCAAACTCAGAGCTCTTGTCGAGGTGATTTATGCAAGAAACGTTCCTCAAATTCTCACCAAAGTTTTCCTGAACCACAAACTGCGTTGACGAAAAATAATGCGTGGACTGAATAAATTTCTTTGAAAATTGGATAAAAATTATTCAAAAAGTACACTAGTACTGTTGACTTCAGATTCATAATCATAAATCTTGAAACCCCCTAAATATGAAGTGTTAGGAAATTAAAAAAATTTGGTTTTTGCGAAAGTTGAAAATTTTCTTTATATGTCATTTTTTTCTGACTCCTTGGAGCTACAGCTTTCGATACCCGAAGATAAAAAAGGGGTGTTTGGTTCGGTTCTATTAGAAAATTAAATTTCTAGGTTCGAGAAAGGAGATCCACGATCAGTTTCTTCCAAATTAGTTTGTCTTCCAAAAGTCGAGATTTTTTTTTATATATCCAAAATTTTTCTTTATATATTTTTTCGGACGCCTTGTGGATACCGCTTTGGATGCCATAAGACCAAAAACGGGAATTTGGTTCGGTTCCATTAGACGGGGCTAAGCGAAACTTTTTTTAGGGGTTTCTCAATATATTACCGGAAGGAATTAAAATTAGACGTCAATACTCTAAATACATATTTGAATGATTTATGAGATATTCATTTATTATTATATATCATATTATTCGTTTATTTTATTATATTATTATATGTATAATATATAATAATAATATATTTATACAGTCCAAAGTGTGTCCGTTTTTACCTCCCAGTGTGGGGTTAAGTCGTCCACTTTCAACAAAAATGCAAAAATTGCTTTTCAGTAAAGCCCATATCGTTATTGTAGAGTAAACTAAACACACATGATGAGTAACAACATACAAATACGTGTTTATTTTCAGTGAAAGCATAACCTTATATGTGTTTCTTGGCATGTTGTATAAGCTTATAAATATAAAGATACAAAAAAATAATTCTGGCGATATTGGGAAACATTTTCGTATACAGAATTTTGTAACTACTCATTGTAGTATTTAATTAAACTGGACTATGTCCCTCTTTCCTCTCCAAATTAAAAAGTTTTTATAAAAATCTTTTGGCAGTCAAAAAAAAGTATCTCAGCTTGCTTAAAATTTTTAATAATTTTGTTAAGAAAAAAAGGAAAATATGATAGCTGACATAAATATCCAAAAAACTGCATTCAAAGTTAATTAGCAAGTTATTTTTTTACTCGACTTAACCATAATACAGAAAATTACAGCCTTGTATGAATATTATTTTATTGGAGACCACCATGTTATGAGCCTATTACGCTCCCAGAAAAGTTAACGTTCATATAGCCGTTTACCATATCGTTCAGGTAACGGCAGTTAATTAGTTCCAAACGCCACCGCAGCACAGTCAGTTAATATCTCCACAAATAGGCACTGAATAACGCACAATGTATTTTATTAATTTACCACACACGCGCACGCGCGCGGTACACACAGTGCCGCATATACTGGAACTTCATATTCTCGACAATTGTTTCTGTTGCGCACTCGAGGCCTGACATAGTTCTCCTTGACTTCGAGAAACGAACTATGTTCGTTATCGAATTTTCGGCACCAGCTGACAGAAACGTCATATCTAAGGAGAACGAGAAGAGGGAGAGGTATAAAGAGCTTCTAACGGAGTTGCGACGGTTATACCCGGAATATTCTGTTAAGCTAATCGTCTTGATCATCTTGGAGGTGCCAAGGTTTCATTGGTTAATAGCCTGAAAAGCATGCCCGCGTGTCAACAAAATGCTGAGACACTTGCGGGGAAAATACAGAAGGCGGTCGTCCTTGGGTCGCTCCGTGTCCTCAGGGTGCACGAGACTTTTGCCGTAGCATCGTATTGAATTCGTCGCAGACTGTAACCACCTATCTCGCGGTGGTGAGACGTGGTTAAAACTGAAATTTTACCGTGATTTCGCTGGGAGCGGGTGCAAGTATATATTTTATATAAGTATATATTTTTGGAGATATATATATATATATATATATATATAGTTAAAATTTTGTCATAAGGACAACCGCAGGATTTGGCCAGGAGCGGGTGCTAATCTGAAAACTTGCACCCGCTCCCAGCGAAATTGCGGTAAAATTTCAGCTGTAACCACGTCTCGCGACCGCGAGATAGGTGGTTACAGTCTGCGACGAATTCAATACGATGCTCCGGCAAAAGTCTCGTGCACCCTGAGGACACGGAGCGACCCAAGGACGACCGCCTTCTGCATTTTCCCCGCAAGTGTCTCAGCATTTTGTTGACACGCGGGCATGCCTTTCAGGCTATTAACCAATGAAACCTTGGCACCTCCAAGATGATCAAGACGATTAGCTTAACAGAATATTCCGGGTACAACCGTCGCAACTCCGTTAGAAGCTCTTTATACCTCTCCCTCTTCTCGTTCTCCTTAGCTATGACGTTTTTGTCAGCTGGTGCCGAAAATTCGATAACGAACATAGTTCGTTTCTCGAAGTCAAGGAGAACTATGTCAGGCCTCGAGTGCGCAACAGAAACAATTGTCGAGAATATGAAGTTCCAGTATATGCGGCATTGTGTGTTCCGCGCGCGCGCGCGTGTGTGTGTGGTAAATTAATAAAATACATTGTGCGTTATTCAGTGCCTATTTGTGGAGATATTAACTGACTGTGCTGCGGTGGCGTTTGAAACTAATTAACTGCCGTTACCTGAACGATATGGTAAACGGCTATGTAGACGTTCACTTTTCTGGGAGCGTAATAGGCTCATAACATGGTGGTCTCCAATAAAATAATATTCATGACGGGGAAAGTCCCAGACGATTGGAAAAAAGCGATTATCGTACCAA
>CAKNYM010050351.1:507709-528005 GCA_932195095.1 Andricus curvator
TATACCTAACACTTATATACCTATCTACCTCATACCTATATACCTACATACCTTATACCTATATACCCATATGCACACTACTATTCTCCAACCGAGCAAGTCACGCCTACCCCGAAAGGGAAATGGCTTAATGGTATAATAATAATAATGGTTAAGTCGAGTAAAAAAATAACTTGCTAATTAACTTTGAATGGAGCTTTTTGGATATTTATGTCAGCTATCATATTTTCCTTTTTTTCTTAACAAAATTATTTAAAATTTTAAGCAAGCTGAGATACTTTCTTTTGACTGCCAAAAGATTTTTATAAAAACTTTTTAATTAGGAGAGGAAAGAGGGACATAGTCCAGTTTAATTAAATACTCCAATGAGTAGTTACAAAATTCTGTATACGAAAATGTTTCCCAATATCGCCAGAATTATTTTTTTGTATCCTTATATTTATAAGCTTATATAATATGCCAAGAAACACATATAAGGTTAAGCTTTCACTGAAAATAAACACGTATTTTTATGTTGTTACTCATCACGTGTGTTTAGTTTACTCTACAATAACGATATGGGCTTTACTGAAAAGCAATTTTTGCATTTTTGTTGAAAGTGGACGACTTAACCCCACACTAGGAGGTAAAAACGGACACACTTTGGACTGTATAAATATATTATTATTATATATTATACATATAATAATATAATAAAATAAACGAATAATATGATATATAATAATAAATGAATATCTTATAAATCATTCAAATATTTATTTAGAGTATTGACGTCTAATTTTAATTCCTTCCGGTAATATATTGAGAAACCCCTAAAAAAAGTTCCGCTTAGCCCCGTCTAATAGAACCGAACCAAATACCCCTTTTTTATCTTCGGGTATCGAAAGCTGTCGCTCCAAGGAGTCAGAAAAAAATGACATATAAAGAAAATTTTCAACTTTCGCAAAAACCAAATTTTTTTAATTTCCTAACACTTCATATTTAGGGGGTTTCAAGATTTATGATTATGAATCTGAAGTCAACAGTACTAGTGTAGGGGAAACCGCCCTACAGTAGATAGGAAAAAATTCCACAGCATATAACTGCATCAGTTTTCAAAAATCAAGAAAAATATCACGAAATTAATCAATTAGCTGTATTAAACATTTTTATTAGACCTGGTCAAGGCTGCGATTTTGACACCTTTGTCCATCAATAGATAATCGTTTCTGGTATTGCTTCTGGGCAAGACAGAATACTCAATTCTGGATAATTATGATTTATCATTAGTATACTTACAATTAAAATCAATTTATTGAGTAAATCATAGTTTAAACTATGATTATTTTACAAAAATCGCAAAAGTTTAACTTATTGACATTTTTTTTATCTTTGATATACCGTGAGATTGGTACGATTGGTACGAGATGTTTAATCTTTATAAAATTTAACCTGACTTGCGATGACAGAAAAGTGCAGCATTTTTACATAATCCTAAAAATGATATCTTTTCCGAAAGGCTCCTTAAAACACAACTAAAATTTATGAGCTTTTTAATAACCAATAATTTACACTATTTTCTTCGTTTATTATTTACAATAATTTGAATTTAAAATCTTCACGAATAAAAATAAACAAACAAACACAACCTTTAACTTAAAACCGAGTTTAAAACAACTGCGAGACAGTCGCAGAGCTGCCAATTTTGACAGAAACATTTTTTGTAATTTTCCGATTATCTACTGTTGGTTATCTACGGTTGGAAAATGTATTATCTAATAAAAAGTCCTCAAATATTTATAAATATTAAAGAAAGAACACTTTCTATTAATAAATATTGTTCATTAAACTTCAAGCTTCGATTCTAATGTATAAGCATGTCATAAAAATGTTTCATTAAGTTAACAAGTATGAATAAAGAAGAGGTGAAATTTTTGTTTTCAGGTTAAAAAATAATTTTATGCTCTCACGCATTAATTAATTATAAAATTTCAATGAAACTTCGTTAGAAAATATAGTATCCTTGCTGAAAGGTTATACTAACAAAAGTAATTAACAATTTTGGTCAGTTTTCCAGTTAATTAAGATTATCTACTGTAAATCATTATCTACTGTAGGGTGGTTTCCCCTACTTTTTGAATAATTTTTATCCAATTTTCAAAGAAATTTATTCAGTCCACGCATTATTTTTCGTCAACGCAGTTTGTGGTTCAGGAAAACTTTGGTGAGAATTTGAGGAACGTTTCTTGCATAAATCACCTCGACAAGAGCTCTGAGTTTGAGAATTACATATTTCAGGAAGCGGAAATTGAAAGTTATGGTACTTTGGGGTAAATAGTTGACTGTAAAAGTGGGGTCAGGGAACTTGAAAAACAGTCGATCATGCGCCTTTGCTATGATTATCCAGGCGCGCTCCCGACTCTCCGTTGAGAATGAAACGAAAGCGTTGTCAGTCCGGCCGCGCACGCCTTCGATCACTGTCGTAGGATTTTGAAGTCGCTCCGATATTATATTAGGCGGCTTAGCACACGCGGCAAACCGAATTTCAAAGTGAAAGCGACCCCACGAAATGAGATGAGACGAATCTGCCAAAATTAGGGCCCATCAGGAACAGCGCCGAATCCTAAGACGCTACCGTGAGGTACATTCTCCTCTATTAATTAATTATTTAATTAATTAATTATTAATCGATAAATAATAAAATTTGGCGTATAGGCCATTGATTCTCTTTCCATCAACATTAACGATTGTTTAATTGTTTCAAAATAATTTTTCATTAAGCTCATGTTGCTCTAACATTAGTAACAAAAAATTTGTCCTCTTTTTTTAATAATTTTGAGACAGGCTAAATTTTTTGAGGTAAACGTTTATAGGACTACCTAACATTATAATTATCAAAAAAATTCAATAATTAATACTTGCAGAATTGAAAAATCTTGAATTTTGAAAACTTAGAAAACGTTACTTATAGATAAGAAGATATGTCAATTTTCGAAACATAATTTTTAGGCTAAGAAATAATAATTTTTCAAAACACTTTTCGTTTCAGTTACAATTTTTAATAATTGGACAAAAAACCTGGAAAAGGGACTATTTGTACTAAAATTATGGTACAAACAGGGTGGCCGCAAAGATTTTTCATTTTCCCTGTCAATTAATATTCAAAGGCCAGAAGTTTAATCTTGTTACATTTTTCGCATAGAATCCTTTATAAACGGAATAAAACAATTTGAAATTAAAAATTAAAAATTTCAAATTCATTATCCTTGAAAGCCTTGTAGAAATTCCCTGCCTTTTGCAAGATTTTTTTCAAAATCCCACTGCCATATCTTTGATTCTAACTAAAGAAGGAACTTGATTCATAATAATAATAATAATAATGAATTCATAATTTTTCGGATTTAAAAAAGATTTGAACTGAAACGACTATCAATTCAAAATGATTCACCAAGTGTGAAAATCAATACTTTATTTATACAGTAAAATGTAGGTAAACATTTTTTGTAGAAATTTCATTTTGGAAGTAACAAAACATATTTTTTTGTATTATTTATGAAATTTTTCCCTAAAAGAATGAAGTTTTGAATTTCACAAAGCTGCATTTTGTTGGAATTAAAATTGAGAAGAAAGTATATTTCTTGAGATAATATAGACGTCTACGGAAAATTTGAGTGAAGAAATCCTTTTAAAACTTGATCTTCTATGGGCCAACATTTTCTATATACTTTTGGGGGAAGTTTTGATGATGAGTCGCAGTGTTTCACAAAAATAGTGATTTATTGGAAAGCTAGACTGGAAAGAAGCTGAAAAAACTACTAATTTATATAATGCACTCCTTCAGTAATCATTTCTACTCAGAATTAGTAGTTTTCTTCTAATTATTTCGATTTCTAACTTTTAACTTAATAAATTATTTGAAAATTAACTACTGCTAAATGTATTAGTAGAAATTGACTATAAATTAGTAGAAAAATATGAGTCCCTAAATTTGGATCAATGAAAAAAGAATCACTGAATCAAATCAGGAAGGAATTTTTAACTGCCAATCTGGAACGTTATCTTTTTTCAAATACTATATAGATAACATCTAGCATTGGACTAATTGGACTCCAGCGTCGCTGGAGAATCGTAGACAAACATAATTAATTACCATTTCAAAAAAAATTTTAGCACTTTTATTAGATACATATTCTAAAAGATAAATATTTAGGTACATCACCGTACCAGGGAAAAATTTAAAACACTGCAAACTTTTCAAAATAACAATTACTGCAGGAAAAGTTTAGTACAGCTTTTTCCAAGCTCAATCTTTAAACATTGTACAATTTTAATGAATGAGGGGTCAGTTTGTTCCTTCTAGAAATTTTTAAGATTACATCTATAAGATTTGTCAATATTTTCTTTTAAATAAATAATTTGATTCATACCAGCCTCACGCTATCATCCTTAGATGATTCACTTGTAAAAAATATAAATTGAATACACTATTTTATTGAATTGTTTATAGTTAAATATTGAACTTCATATCATAGTATAATACATATGATCAATATGATTAATGTGAAAAAAATGAATAATCATGTCACATTTTTTTAAATATGTGTAACTTGTCAACTAATATTTGGTGGAATAATACTTCTACTTTATAACACAGTTTGTCATTTAGTTTTTTATCTAATCATGCTAACTTACGTTAAAACAAAAAATTTTAGGCCAAATGTCGAATTAAGTAGAGCAAGCAGATTTCTAATTTTTTATATTGCATATTATCATAATCATTAGTATCATCTCTCCGTCGTTGTTAATATTAATGTGAGGCATACCAATGAGATATAACGTGTGAGATTATCTCCATCGAAAGTTCAATTCCGTTAAATTGAATTTTCAATTTTAGTAAATTTCAAATTCATAAACTATTATTCAACATATAAGATTATAAATAGAATATAAGGTGTAATTGTGATTGTGCAAATTGACATTATAAACAAAATATAATTAATTATCAGCAATGAAATCAGGTAGACTTTTCAGTCGAAGTTTTTAGCATTAATCGTCTAGAAATGATTAATTTTAATTTTATTTCCATTGTATAAATGTTAACATTTTGTTGGAAAATTACTTTACCTACGTAAGAAGAAATATTAGAATCCAAAGACATTTTTTTCGAATTCTTCAATATAGTATTTGGTACGAAAAATTAAGTCACACCGCAAAATTAAAAAAAAATCAATAAAAAGACACAGAAAAACCAAAACCCTACTTTAATAAAAAAAGTTTTGAAATAAGTTTTCATGTTTAAAAAAATGTAATAAAAAACCTCCGTTCACTTCTCCAAAATTTGCAATAGAAGGACCATACTAATCTTTATTTTAATTGTTAGATAAATAATTTAATATAACATATAATATTCAAAACGAAGTATCTCGTCGTCCCGAAATTCGGTATAACTAGTTAAATATTTTTTATAAAATTGGCTAGTCGTTCCGAAAATTCGGGACGACTAATTCATTCTTTTTTCCAGCTCCGCCTATTTTTCGGGACGACGAGACGCAGCTCATTCAAAACTAAAATTTCATATTTAATTCATATAATTAATCGAAATGTTAACACGACCAAATATTATTTAGCACTGTAAAAAAATTTAACTATGTATTTGAAGATCATAGCAATAAAGTGTACACTGTCCAAATTTTGTACTCATTTCTCGATACATTATAAAGAAGTAAAAAATAGATTTCAAAAGTAGAATCATCGCCAAATAAGAGTTTCTTAAAGCACCAAGAAACTTTTGCAATAGCTGCCTTCTTTCAGGGTTTTCGCGATTAACGGGAATGTCGTGGGTAGAATTGCCAATGTGACTTGAAATTTGCGAAGTAAAACGTGCACATTCCTTTGCCACTGTACGAAGTTGAGCGCAAGGAACGATTTAATTGGAGTAAAGCGACGCGTATTTAAAACATATTTACCCCAACTGTCCCTGAAATGAACTTAAATGTCTCTTTAAATTACTAATTCTTCACGGTGCGAACTTATTAAGACATGATCTGCCAGAATTAATTTCAAAGTAAGAGTAATATGGCTCAAAAGCCGCGAGAGGGATATTAATTAAAATATTCCATCCAATTGTCCCTTCCACAGTCAATCTGAAGGTATCGTTTATGTGGCAACAGTATTCAATTAATTTATTCAATTATTCCAAAACACCGGGAAGTTTTTGAGACCGGGGAAAACCGGGACGCGATTTATTTTTTTTTTACTCAGAATTTTACAAAATTTTTAGAAAAAAAAATGCACCCAGTCACTTGAAATATCACGAATTTCAGATCACATGATGTGATGAAATTTTAAAAAAGTTCGATTTCAACTTTTGTCGAATGCTAATTTCAGTTTTTTACTTTACAATTATTAAATCATTTAGTTTATCATGCGTAATTCTAAAATCTTTTACTTTACAAATTTTTCATTTTAGAACTTAATTTTCAATTTAAAGAATTTTAAAATACAGTTTTGAAGACTTGAACAAGTAATAATTAAAAGCTTTTGAATTTGAAAATATTTGAAAAAAAACATTTAAATTGATCAACTGTAAGCATATATTAATTAATGATTTTCAAAAATGAACGGTACTTCGAGTGTTCAAAATTTAACAATAATTTATTTTACAAGACGGTTAAGAAATCTGTTCAAAATTAAACAATTTACAGATTTTAACACTGAAAATTGAATCTTTCAATTAAAAATCCTTAGTCGTTAAACAAATTTAAATGTCCAATTGAAACTTTTTTTTAATAATTTCAAATCCTATTCAAATATTGTTTTAGTCTAAAATAGTATATTTTTAACCCCTTGAATTTGAAATTTTTTAATATTCAGCGATACTAAACTTTTGATTTGAAATGAATAATTATCAATAAAATATTTAAAAATAAGCAATTTGAAACTGAACTGTTTGAAATAGAAAGTCTTGATTTATAAAAATTTGAGAGTGCTAAATTAACTTTGAATATTACAATTTCAATTGTTCCACTTTAAATTTTTTTAATTTGAAAATGAAACTTTTGAATTTTGGTGTATTAGTAAGAATTAAACAATTACACAAAGGAAAGAATTAATGTTAATTTAATATTAATATTTACTTCGTTTTTTTCTGGATTGGAAGAGGAACTTTTTTCTGTTTTATATTTTTTTAAGTTGAAGTCGGAAACCTTTTGTATTTTCAACATTTTTATCGAGATTGAAACAAGGAAATTTTCGTTTTGAGTTTTTGTTGAAATTAGTAGAGGAACATTTGATATTCTTAACAATTATCGAGTTGGAAAGGAGGAAATTTTAATTTACAATATTTTATGAAATGGAAAAACGATAATTTTTTATTTCAAACATTTTTATTGAGTTGAAAGGGAGGAAATATTTGTTTTCATTTTTTTTCTGAATTGAAAGAGGCCCTTCTTTTGTTTTATATCATTTTAAATTAGATGAAAGGGATGTACTTTTGGTTATTTTTTTTCATTGGAAGAGGCGATTTTTCCTTCTTAGCATCTTTATTGAGATGAAGGGAGGAACTTTATATTTTCAATCATTTTTTCTGAATTGGAAAAGGGTAATTTTTTATTTCTAATCTTTTTATTGATTTGAGAGGGAAGAAATTTTGATTTTAAATTTTTCTGATTTTGAAGACGAATATCTTATTGTTTTTAAGATTTGTATCGACTTGGAACGAAGGAAATTTTGGTTAATTATTTTTTTTCTAAATTGGAGGAGTTCAATTATTTCTTTAAAACATTTGTATTATCGACGGGGGACAAATTTGGTATTTTTAACATCCAGATGATAGGGTGAAACCTTTTTTCAATTTTATCCTGGATTGAAAAAGGGACATGTTTTATTCTAAACAGTTTTATTAATATGAGTTGAAAGAGAGATTCCGTTCTATTTCAGAGCACTGAGATTGACAGCATTAATCTATATTTATTAATTAAAAATCTTTGAACTATTCAATTTATAAACGTTTAAAGTTTTTCCGTTCAATGAAATTTAATTGAAAATGTTTGTATTGTATCAAAAGACAACAATTTATTACTTTTAAAATACAGAATGAAATCATTCATTATTATTACAGATTATTAATAATAACTATTATTATATTACCTGGATTCCTATTTTCAACAAATCCTCTGCCTTTAGAGCAAGAATGCATACAATATTCAAAATGCTGTTAAAAAGTAAAACACTTTTTTTAAATTCCGATACAAATTGCGGGCGCGGCTCGCAAGTTTAAGCGCGACTGGGGCGCGCGATTGTCGGATCTCGCGCTCGGACATATTTAGACCTCGCGCTTCGCGCTCGGATATTTATTCTTTGCACTTAGAATGCTTGAATGAAACTTCATCAAAAACATCTCATTTAAATCCCAGTATTTGTATGTAGCTTGATAATCTGAATTTTCTGCGTAATTAAGTGTATATAGTTAAAGATTAAATTTCTCAAAGCTCTGTAGGCTTTGAGGTACACATTCTCATCGTGACACTCGAGCTATGCGCTCGATTTCTAATACTTTCTCAATCATAAATGATGAGAATGTAATATATTATAACAAATTTGTATCTTTTTGTTGGGTGAACAACTTTTGTCTATCAATTTTTTTTTCATATCTGTTGTCGTTTATCCACAAATATAATTTTTTATTTTTAATATTGTTTTTTACGAGTAAAACAAAAACTACGCATCCTATCAAAAATTGATTAATGACAAATTTGTATCTCTTTTTTGAGTGAACAACTTTTCTTTACTTATTTTTTTCGTAGCTTGTGTCGTTTATCCAAAAATATGATTTTTTATTTTTAATATTGTTTTTACGATTGAAACAAAAACTACGCGTCCTATCAAAAACTTATTAATGGCCTTTTTAGGAGCATAATTTTTGTCGCTCCATCTTTTTTTGGATCTTGCATAGTTTGACCACAACATCGAATTTTTGATTTTTCGTTATTTTTTGTGCGATCAAAATTTGAAGTTTCGATTGTTCAAGAAAATTCAAAAAGTTGTTATAATAATCTTGTAGGGCTTTTAAAAAGCAGCGTTTTCTTCTCTTGACTTTTTTTCATATCGTGCGTTATTTGGCCTAAAATTTTCATTTTCGATTGATTTTTTTAATTTTTTAAATGCTATAACTCTGATAATTCTTTTTTTAGCAAAAAAAAAGTAATCAGGATAAATTGTTCGGCTTTCGAATTACTACGAATAGCCGTACATTAAATCTTTAAATCCTAAAAAAACTGGTCTCAAAAATTTTTTATATGATCTAACTTTTTGAATTTCTATCCAAAATGGCTGGTTAACGAACTCGTCCTTTCATTTGAGACCTACAAAAAGTGTGCCCAAGCTCGATTCGATTCGTTCATTTTTTCGAGAGTTATCGTGTTTACAGACGGCCGGATGGACGGACAGACAGACACACGCCATCGCCAAAACTTGATTTTTGGCTGCAGGGGGTCTCAAAACGTGGAGATCCGTTGAAAAACTGTGATGTCAAGTTTCAGACAATTCTAATACTTACTCATAAAAATCTTGAATAAAAGAAAATGTACTTGATTCAAAGAAATTATAGAACTGAATACGTCCTATAAAACATTTCTTTAATACAAGGAAATGGCTTGATATAAACCAAAAGCATGAAATTATTGTTTCAAATAAATATTTATTTCATTCAGTAAAATATTATCTAAGCGAAGGAACGTTGTTATTGGCTTAAAGAAATGAAAGATTTGTGTTTAAAAATTAAGTAGTTGATATAGACAAATGTGATTTAAAATTAAACAAATATATTTTTACATTCTCATTCTAATGAGAAGGTATTGGTTTTATGTAAAATTTGACATAGTCGGTTTTCATCAAATCTCCACGTTTTGAGACCCCCTGAGCTAGAAAAAGCGATTTTTACCAAGGTGTCTGTCTGTCTGTAGTCTGTCTGTCTGTCTGTAGCCACGATAACTTTCGAAAAAATGATCAGATTTGATTGAGCTTTGGCACACTTTTTTATGGCCGGAAAAGAGAAAACGAGTTCGTTAACCAGCTATTTTGGATGAAAATTCAAAAAGTGAGCACATTTTGAAAATTTTTGAGACCACTTTTTTTGAAGATTTGAAAATTCTATGTGTGGTTATTAGTAGTACGCAAAATGACGAACAAAATATTCTTATGACTTTTCGTGATAAAAAAAAATTACTGGAGTTATAGCATTTTCAAAATTCCAAAAAACAAACGAAAATGAACATTTTAAGCCGAAAAACGCACGATATGAAAAAAAAATCAAGACGAGAAAAACGTTGATTCCTGAACACCCTATAATATTTTCATAACAACTTTTTGAATTTTTTGAAAAATAAAAAATTCAAATTTTGATCGCACAAAAAATTAATGTATACCATTAAGCCATTTCCCTTTCAGGGTAGGCGTGACACTACCCGATTCGGGTAGTGTTTCTAGGTGGATAGTTTTCTTGTAGTTATAAATAACTACAAGTTTGGGCTCACCACACCCATAATATGCCAACAGCACACAGTATTCTTGAATGGTCACCCATCCAAGTACTCACCGCGCCCAACGCTGCTTAACTTCAGTGATCTGACGAGAACTGGTTTTTTCAGCGTGGCATGGCCGTTGGCCATGAAAAATCAAAAATTCCATTTTGCTGTCAAACTATGCAAGATACGAGAAAAGATCATCTGACCAAAATTGTGCACCTAAAAAGGATCTACAAATTTCTTATTAATCACTTTTTGATATGACGCGTAGTTTTTGTTTTATTTGTAAAAAACAGCATTGAAAATAGAAAAATCAAATTTTCAGACGAATATTACCAGCTACGAAAAAATGACCAAAACAAAATTTGTTCATCCAAGGAAGAGGTACAAATTTGTTGTGACTCATGTTTCGATAGGATGCGTGGTTTTTGTTTTATTCGTGAAAATAACATTGACAGTAAAAAAAATCAAATTTTTGAAAAAACAATGCAAGGTACGAAAACAGATAAATGAACTCAAATTGTGCAATCAAAAAAGACTTACAAACCCGTAATCAATTTTTGTGGTAAGAATATATTCAAAGTGAAAAAAATTAACTTTTTTGATAAACGGCACAAGCTAAAATAAAATGTTAACTAATAAAATTTGTCGTCTGAATTATATCATTACTTTTCATTTGAAATCAAATACAAATTTAGTAATTTGTATATGAAGAACATATAAGACGAAACACAAAGTGCGCGCTCAGTGTATTTACCAAATCGCACGCCGTAAGTGCGCTCAAACTTTGTTGTTTTTATCATACGGTTCAAATGATTTTCAAATCAAATATCGAGCGCGAAGCGCGAGTGTCTGGATGAGAATGTGTTCCTTAAGGTCGAAAGAACCTTGAGTAAATAAAGTTCCTTTTCAGTCTAAAATTAAAACAAATTTAACAATCACTTAATATGTAGAGGTTTTGATAATTTTATAATATTTGCAAACAAACTTTTTCTTTTCATCGAAGTCGAACACGAAGTTCAAAAATCTAGAGGAGCCGAGCGTAAAGCGCGATGTAAATACGCCCGAGCGCGTAGCGCGAGGTGAATACATAATCGAGCGCGAAGCGCGTGATAAATATATGGTCGAGCGCGAAGCGCGATATCCAACAGTCGCACGCCCTAGACATTTCTGTGATCCTCAGATGCGGCATGTTGTTCAGAACAAGCATGTGACAAAGTTGACAAAATGTTAGTTAATTCAAAAAATGAAATAAATATTTCATTGACCTACAAAAATACCACCATTGTTTAAAAAATTTGAATAGTTTAAATGAACAAATTTAAGTATAACCTTCGTTCTGAAATTCAATGCAATAAAAATTATAAGGTAATATCATTCTAATAGTAATATTTATTTTTTATTTTCACGGAGTAAACAAAAACTCTCAAAATCTTTCAAGTACAGTCAGCTCTGATGCTGAGAACATAGAAAGTCCTATAGTATTAGGTGAAATACCTAGATCATCACATTCTTTTATTATAACTATAGTGAAAAATTTGGCTAACTAATAACTTAGATAACTAATTTTTATTGTGAGATAATGCGCTCAGCAGCACCTGGTGGAAATTGTCCTGAACTACTGAACGCTGAAAATCGGAAATTTACTATCGAAAGAAATATTTATTTAGAATTATCCATTTCTTCTTCATGAACTAAATAAACGTTTCTTCCAACGGATTTCATGAACATTTTATTCAAACAAATGTTGTTTGTACTGAAATAATTGTATGATTGAAACAAATAGGCCAAAACGTTAAATAAAAAGAATACTTCTTCCAATGAAATGCAAATTAATTTATTTCCAAAAAGTATTCCCTTTGTTGGAACTAATATTTTTTCGACTTAATTAATTGCAGATTATTTATTCAAAGGACGATCTCTTCCAATTAAATATATTAATAGATATTTATTGTAATTTTTTTTAATTATATAATTATTCACTTTCCATAATCGTGTCAACTCTAAACACTGGAGAAATATTTTTACAATTTAATGAATAATTATTTATCTGGAAAAAATATTTCTTTCAGTCAAATAAACCTATGAATTACTTGATCCACACACGGTCGAATTACTTAATTTAAATACGAATTTATCAATTCAAAGAATCGACTTCATTTAAATGAGGAAATATGTCTTAGGATGCGTGAAAACATATTTAAAAAAACTAGGTTCTCAGTTCCTAAGAAATTATTTCTTTGACTTAATAATTATCACATTTATTGTAAAGAAATATTTCTTTGTATATACCATTATACCATTAAGCCATTTCCCTTTCGGGGTAGGCGTGACACTACCCGATTCGGGTAGTGTTTCTAGGTTGATAACTTGTAGTAAATAACTACAAGTGTGGGCTCACCACACCCACGATGTGCCAACAGCACTCAGTTTTCTCGAATGGTCACCCATCCAAGTGCTAACCGCGCCCAACGCTGCTTAACTTCAGTGATCTGACGAGAACTGGTTTTTTCAGCGTGGTATGGCTGTTGGCCATACATTCTTTGTAATAAAGAAATATCAGAAAAAATTATTCCTTTGACTCAAGGCATGACTTTTTTGCCCTTAAACAACATTTACTCAACTTACGTGAACAAATTCTTGGTTGAAATAAAATAAACCAAAGAAAAGCATTTTCTTGAATCCAAGATACTTATAAATATTTGACTATTTTGCAAAAAAATTATCAAGTGAAAAGTATACAAAAGAAAGTAGAATGTGCTTTCTTTTAAATTGCGCAATTTGTCTCGTCCCCTGATGACGGCTGTCTGGTATAAAAAAAAACCCTAAAATAAAAGAAGCCCATAAAATGGAATAGAGAATGCTCACCTCTGCCCACCACACATATTACGTGACCGACTTCTTAACAGGAAGGACCTTTGTGTGTATTTTGTCGCGATAAAGGAGGGGAAATGCTTGAAACTAAGGAAACAAGATAAACTTAATTATAAGGCCGCCAAAGAGTCTGATTAAAAACTACGAATGCGCAAACCGGTTTTCACAAATCACCACACTAACTAATCACTCTTCCGCTTTTCACTACATGTCTTCTATATCCCAATTTTGTTTTCACTATACCCAATGAAGAATCTTACTTAAAAGAAGTGATTTTACCAAATATCTCGAAAATATTGGACACAATTTTGTCAAAAACCTGATTGGCTTTTGAACGACTGGAAATTACTTTATTTATTACATAAATTTGAAATTTAAAAATAAATTCCGCTGTTTACTTTCAATTTGTTTACAACTACTCCTAACTTAATATGTAATCGTTTTGTTAGCGAAATATTTCCTTGTTGTTGCAAATACAGATTCTAAATTATTCACTCCAATAAGAGGATAAAACTTATTTCATTAAATAAAAAATGTATTCGTTGCCGTTAATTCTTCAATACAAAGTGGTTGATCATTCGAATTTTGAGTGCACATAAAATATTAAGATTCCTAAGATTTCTAAAGATTTAACTAAATATTGCAAGGGATTACTAATTATTTCAACTGATTTTAATAGATTTTCACAGAATATCTATGACTTTTAACCAATTTAAGAAGAGAAAGATTCTCATGAATTTAAAGCATTTTCAATGGATTTCAAACTATTTCAGAGCATATTACAACATTTTTAATGGTTTCAATGGACTTGAAAGAATTTTTAGGAACTGCAAAGTATTTAAAAAGATTTTAGGGAATTACAAAATATTTCAAAAGATTTCACAGCACTTCCAAAATGATTGCAAGTAATTTAAGAAAATTGCCCGGGATTTTACCAATTTTCTAAGGCTTTCAAGTGATTCAAGAAGATTTCCAGGGGATTTCCGAAAATCTTTTTAGATTTAATAGCAATGAAAGATTTATGGGATTTTACAGGATTTTTTATGGAATTCAACTAATTTCAGAAAAGACTGCAAAGGATTCAGAGAGATCTTAACGATTTTAAAAGTTTTCAATTCGTTTGAAAATATTTCAAATTTCAACAGGTTTAAAAAATGTTGAGGCATTTCGAATGATTTCAAGGGATTTAAACCATTTTCAATCAATTTTGATTTAATTATGACGGATTTAAAGAAATGTTTAAAGTTTTCAAAGTATTCCAAATTATTTTAAGGGATTGTGTATGAGGTTTCAGAGTAATTTATGGGATTTCGTGAGCTTTCAGAAGATTTCAAGGTATTTTAAGAAATTTTGAAAGGTTTAAAAGGTTGCAAAAGATTTCGAGAATGGTCAAGCTTTTTCAATACTAAGGCATAAATATTTTAAGATTAACAAATATTTATTTGTATTGTTTTTATAGGATTGTTTATCATATTGTAAGTATTCAAACTGTTCAGTTAAGTCCATAATTGATTGAAAATACGTATTTTTGTGTAATTTAACCATTTTCAGCGCAATATTCGCGACATGTGAATGAGTAAACGTTCGAGACAAGGACTTAGTCTTCTCGCAACACGAAATTTTGATACAATTTTCCCAACAAATTGTATTAGGATTTTCCAATTTTACACATAATTTCGTTTGAAAAAATGTATATGTAAGGACAAATTGTTCTTAGTTTACACACAATTGTTTACGTTTGTTATTTGCAAATTTCTTCAATCGATTTATTTCCCCTGCTTTTTGACGTAATATACCGCCTTTAGATGTCTTGAATCTGGCGGGAATATATTTAATTCGCAAGAGGAACCATCAGAGGCGCCACTGTCGAGCCTCTCTCACAACAAGAACCATTTTTCTAGTGTATAATTGCAGTGGCAGTTAATAGTTTTCCATTCATGTTTTAGAACAGAGAATTATTTCTTCGTACATTTTTTCGAGTACGGGTCTTTATGGCCCACGATAGAAAGAAAACGTAATAGCATATTACTTAAGGTAATGAGGTTTAAGAATCAAGATTATAGGTAACTACCAAGATCATATGTTTTTCTTAAGATACTTGAGAATTTGAAAACGATTTTTAAAAATTTCAGATATCAAAAATTTTAACAAAAAAGTTCATTCTCACGTTACATTGGTCGTGTTTGCCAACCGGACGACCGTTCAAACGCTTACTTTGAATGATTTAATATGTAAATCAATTGTTTACCACAAATAGTGAATGCAATTTAAAAAAAAAATAATTCTTTGCTTTCAAAATAGACTTATAAAGCGAATGTTAAAATAATTATTTGATTTTACTACCTAGAAATAAATGATAGATTTTACATATAATGGAAGGAATACTTTTTTTAGGAATTATTTTTAATAAGTTTACAATTATTATTTGTTGTAAAAAATTGACTTGCACATTTAATCATTTTATATAAGCATGCCGACGGTAACGAATCCGGTTGTCAAAGCATGCGCAGTGCGAAAAGATACGAAAATTGGGAGCAGCGCCAAAAAATTGAAGTTTGAACCAAAAATATTTCAATTTTAAATCTGAAACAGTTGAACTCATTATAAAAGGCGAATTTTGAACGAAATAGTTGAATCCTCAACCAAAGCAGATCAATTTTCAACAAAACAGTTGCACTTTTAACCCAAAAAGAATAAATTTTTACCAAGAGATGAGTTTTCTACAAAATAATTTCTACCACGAAGATCAATTACACAGGCTAACGTCATCGTTTAGTACTCCTTTTTATCTTCCATTTCCATTTTTGATCATCCCGAACCAATTTTTTTTCTCCGAGATATCACACATTAACCATTTCAGTTCCACAATGCATTGTGTAACAATGCAAGGTGAAGAGAAACTGAATGGTTAGTGTGTGATATCTCGGCAAAAAAAAATCGGTTCGGGATGATCAAAAATGAAAATGGAAGATAAAAAGGAGTACTAAACGATGGTGTTAGCAGTTTTTAGGAGAAAAATTGTTGATCGTGTTATATTGCCTCAAATATGGCTAAAAATAGCCATTTTTGCACTTTCAGGTTAGGATATCTCAAAAACCTGACGTATAGGAAAAATTTGGTTAACGGATTCGGTTTTAGGATACCAAAATCCTTCGGGGTCACATAGTCCGATCTTTGGCTTTAAATTTTGTCGGCCTGTGTTATCTAAAAAAGACGAATTTTCAACAAAATAGTTACATTTTCAACCAAAGAGATGAATTTTGAACAAAAATGATGAATCTTTAACCAAAAAATTAATTTTTAACAAAGTACTTCACTCTTAACCAAGTAGTTGAATTTTCAACCAAAAAATATGAGTTCTAAACGAAAAATGCCATAGTTGATATTTCAATCAAAGAATATTTTAAGTTTAAATCAAAAACAGTTTACTTAATCCAAAAAAGAGGAATTTTCAATAAAATAGTCAAATCCTCAATCAAAACAGACTAATTCTTAACCAAGAAGATTCATTTTCTGCGAAAAGAGACGAATTTTCGAAAAATACATGAATTTCCAACAAAATAGTTAGGTGCATTTCCAACCAAGAAAGATGAATTCTCAACCAAAAATTTAATTGTTGATATTTAAAATAAAATAAAATTCATTTTGATTAAAAATTAGTTGAATTCGTCCAAAAAAGATCATTTTTAACAAGGTAGTCGACTCGACTAAAAATAAAAAAGTGTTGCGTAAATATTAAAATCTCTTTATCATATAAACACAAGGGTCAATATTACGACCCCACTGTTTTATTTTTAGTCACATTATTATCATATTATTATTATTCCACGAGCCCCTTTAGAATTATTTCCCCTCTTTCTAGTATATTTGAATAAAAGCTTGTTTCTTAAACATATTTTTTAATATATATTATTTTATGCTTTTAAGTCTTTTGCAAATTTGCAGTCTTTAGGACATCATATTTGAAAATATATGGTGGTAAAGAATATACTGTTAGTTAACTATATGATTCTATTAATTTAATATATAATTTTTCATTCTGTCCATTTCTGATAAAGCATCGTTGTTGCACGGTTTCTTTCCACCTAATTGCTCCAGAAATATTCTTTTTCAGACAAATGAAAGTCCTCTTAACCATAAATATTAAAAGGGAATTCCATCAATATTAAAAGGAAATTCCATTTATATTAAGAAACATCCTTTTGACACAAGAGGAAATTTCTCAGGGTGAACCTTTTTTATGAAGGGTGGGCGTTGCGTTTGAAGGGAGAGTCGTGGCAACTCACATTTGATATAATTATGTATTGTCAATTTTTAACATTCTGATCATTTATGATTGAGAATGTATTAGAATTGTCTGAAATTTATCATCACAGTTTTTCAACGGACCTCGAAGTTTTGAGACCCCCTGAAGCCGAAAATCAAGTTTTGGCGATGGCGTCTGTCTGTCCGTCCGTCCATAAGCACGATAACTCTCGAAAAAATGAACGGATAAAATCGATCTTTAGCACACTTTTTTTAGGTCCTAAATGAAAGAACGTGTTCGTTAACCAACCATTTTGGATAGAAATTCAAAAAGTTAGAGCATTTTCAAAATTTTTTAGACCAGTTTTTTAAAGATTTTAAAATTCTACGTACGGTTATCTGCAGTACTTAAATAAAAGATAAATAATTTCTCCTCCTGACTTTTTTTGATAAAAGGAAAATAACCAGAGTAATGGCACTTACAACATTAAAAAAAACGAAGATGAGAATATTAAGCCAAATAACGTACGATATGAAAAAAAGTCAAGAAAAGAAAAATGTTGCTTCTTGAAAGCCCTACAAGATTGTCATAACAACTTTTTGAATTTTCTTGAAAAATCGAACATTAAAATTTTGATCACACGAAAAATTATGAAAAATCAAAAATTCCATTTTGTGGTCAAACTATGCAAGATAAGAAAAAAGATGAACAGATAAAAATTGTGCTCCTATGAAAAATCAAATTTTTGGATAAACGAAACAAGCAACGAAAAAAAAATAAATAGAGAAAAGTTGTTCACGCAGAAAAGAGATACAAATTTGTTATGAATCAATTTTTGATAGGACGCGTAGTTTTTGTTTTAATTGTGAAACATATCGTTGAAAATAAAAAAAATTGAATTTTTGAAAAAATGACAAAGCTATAAAAAAAATTATTAAACAAAAATTGTGCACCCAAAACACATCTACAATTTTTTTATAAATCACTTTTTGATAGAACGCGAAGTTTTGGTTTCAATCGTAAAAAATACCATTAAAAATAAAAATGAAAAATTTGTGGAAAAACGACAAAAGGTACAAAAAAAATTGATAGACAAAAGTTATTCACCCAAAAAATATGTACAAATTTCTTATAATTTATTACATTCTCATCATTTATGATTGAGAAAGTATTAGAAATCGAGCGCATAGCACGAGTGTCACGATGAGAATATGTACCTCAAAGCCTACAGAGCTTCGAGCAATTTAATCTTTAACTACACACACTTGATCAAGTAGAAAATTCAGATTATGAAGATACATACAAATACTGGGATCTAAATGAGATGTTTTGATCCAGTTTCATTCAAGCTCAAACTTGCGAGCGAAAATTTTGTTGTTTAATTTTTTTGGGTGAGCTGGAAAAGGGAAGGGGATGATGTGGCTTTTCCCCATACAAATAGATACTACCTATATATATATATATACATTTATACATAGATGCACTGACATATTTTCATTGATACCCATATTCTTTGCGTTTTTTGAAAGTAATAAACATCTTTTTTCGGAAGGGGATTTGGGCGTGGCGTTTAAATGCAAAGTCATAACAACCCAAATATGATACAATTATTTAATTTCATTTTTTTAATGTAAAACAAAATTTTAATGTATACAAAAAATTTTGGATATAAAATTTTTTTTCTAATTTTTTTTCAACTTAAATTTGATAGAATTTTATATTTTCATCGGAAATATATATGTTTGAAAAGTTTCAAGTCGATTGGATATGTGTAAGTGGATCAAAATTGAAATGCAAGATTTGTAACTCACAAACATACCCACATAGCAAGTAAAATAAAAGCTTGTAAAAAGATGAAATTTCTATTGCATGAATTGTCTCACATCTTTTGAGCTGACTCAAATTATTTCTTAAATTTTGAAAAGTCTTTAAAAATTGAAAAATTGCCTTAAAATCTTCCAGACTTTCTCCGACATATACTATAACTATAATTAGACATATATAAAAAAATCTGCCCGCTTCGTGGGCACATTCTCATGGCGCGCTTCGCGCGCGGCTCGCAAGTTTGAGCGCGCTTAGGGCGCGCGGCTCGCAAGTTTGAGCGCGCTTAGGGCGCGCGACTGTTGGATCTCGCGCTTCGCGCTCGATTATGTATTCACCTCGCGCTACGCGCTCGGGCGTATTTGTATCGCGCTTTACGCTCGGCTCCTGTAGATTTTTGAACTTCGTGTTCGACTTCGATGAAAAGAAAAAGTTTGTTTGCAAATATTATAAAATTATCAAAACCTCTACATATTAAGTGATTGTTAAATTTGTTTTTATTTTAGACTGAAAAGGAACTTTATTTACTCAAGGTTCTATCGACCTTAAGGAACAGATTCTCATCCAGACACTCGCGCTTCGCGCTCGATATTTGATTTGAAAATCATTTGAACCGTATGATAGAAACAAAAAAGTTTGAGCGCACTTACGGCGTGCGATTTGGTAAATACACTGAGCGCGCACTTTGTGCTTCGTGTTATATGTTCTTCATATACAAATTACTAAATTTGTATTTGATTTCAAATGAAAAGTAATGATATAATTGAGGCGACAAATTTTATTAGTTAACATTTTATTTTAGCTTGTGCCGTTTATCAAAAAAGTTAATTTTTTCATTTTGAATATATTCTTA
>CAKNYM010050352.1:0-19616 GCA_932195095.1 Andricus curvator
GAAATGGCTTAATGGTATAATAATAATAATAATAATAATAATAATAAAGACGAATTTTCTACAAAACAGTTGAATTTTTAACCCATATATATGAATTTTCAACCAAATAGTTGAATCCTTAACCAAAGCAGATTAATGATCTATCAAACAGTTGCATTTTTAACCAAAAAAGATTAAATTTCTAATAAAAGAGATTCACTTTTAAACCAGAAACACGAATTTTTAACAAAAGAATTGAATTTTCAACCAAAAAGTTGATTTTCAACCAAATACTTTAATTTTCTACCAAACTCTTGAAATTTATAGCCAAAAATATCAATTTTGTACGAAAAATTATACCTGGTAAAAACCTGGAATTCTCAGGGAATTTTTTTCCAGCATTTAGCGTTCTTTTTTATTTTTTATTTGATGACCTTGTCTTATATTTTGGACTTGATATTAACCTTATCAGCAATAATCTCACCGCTCGAGATTCGACAATGGTCCTTTATTGGTTTAAAGTCAATATACTGTATATAGATGGTAATATCTACATTCTACAAGCATTAAAGCCAGCGAGATAGCTGATATTAATTTTGTTCAATCAAACACAATTGTACCTAATTAATTGAAATACGAATATTGATTCGTCAGATTAATATAAAGTAGACTCAGTTTAAAACACTCCAGGACGTTAATATTTAATCCGAAAATTAATTTCCTAACACAAAATTGATTTTTATAATTTCAGATTACAGGAATGGTGCCAAAATGGATTTTTGCGATCCTCGGATTTCTTTGCTACGTCTTAGCAGCGGAGAAAGAGGAATTGGGCTCAGTTATAACATGGTCTGAATTAGAATATGAAGATGCTTGTGGAAAAGTTGCCAATGCTACGTGGGAATTTCTCAAAACCCCTACAAATCAGACTCTTGACCTTTGGGTAAATAATTAATTCAAAATTATTTTATAAGTTAATATTTCAGTTGAAAAACTAAAATTTTATTCGAAATTACAATTTGCAATGCCTTGGACTTAATTCGTGTGAACTTAAATGAGCTGCAATTTTTTTGAGACTTGTAGAAAGCCAGAAAATGACAGTGAATTTATTTTCTATTCAGGAATTTTACCAATTTTTAGTAGAAAAATCTATCCAATCACTTGAAATAAGTTTGATTTTAACCTTATTTCCAATGTTAAGTTCAAGTGTTAACTTCCTGGATTATATTATTCAGTTTGCAATGTGTGATTCTAAAATCTTTTAATTTAAAAATTTATAATTTAGATCTTCATTTTTAAGCGTACATTTTTTATTTAAAGAATTTGAAAATGCAGTTTTGAAGACTTAAACAATTAAAAATTAAAAGCGCTTGAAATTGACAATTTTTTATAAGAAACATTTTTACTTGATCAACTGTAAATGTAAATTAATTAATGATTTTAAAAATGAAACTGTACGTCTGAGTATTAAAAAGTTAATAATAATTGATTTTATAAGATTTAGTGATTCTAAATTTAGTGTTTCCGAGAATTGATGCCGCAGGAGAGAGACAAAACAGTTCCGTGACTCTGGATTTATGGTCACCGTCAGCCCCAAAACCGTCACTAAATCCAGATTTGACTGCTTATTTGAAAAAAGCAATTATAAATCAAATCAAAACGGAACAATTTCGAACTTAATTATTTCAACCAGAAAGCCTTGAATCGTTAAAATTTCCAAGAGCTACATTTAAACTTTAAACGTTACAATTTTAAATGTTTAATTTAAAAAAATTTATTTGCAAGTGAAATTATTGAATTTTGATGCATCAGTAACAATTAATTTATAAGTATAACAATTATATCAAATAATATCAAACAAAATGTAAATTTTTGCAGAATTTGAACAAAAAATTGAGAAGCTTCTTAAAAATTGTGAAAGGTTTGAAAAAATATTTAAAACATGTTCCTAAGATTCATAGAAAAATTGAAAATGATTTTTTATTTTGAAAAATGAATTATAAAGGAATATTTAAACAGATTCCAAAAGATTTTCAAAATGGTCAAAAAAAGAATCTGGAAGGTTTTAAAACAATTATTGTTTTTATTTTGCAGGATTTTAAAATAAAATTTTGAAGCTATTTAAGGATTTTGAAAGGTTTTAATATAATAATAAAATTTTCTAGATATTCCTGGGAAAATTTTTAATTAATTTTAACAAATTTTAACAAATTTTGATGTATAAATAACAATTGAACAATTATGATTGATTTGAAACTGCTTAAAATTAAAATAATTTAACATCTATTTTCAAAATTTTTCAGTTTAAAAAAATTTGAAACATTCAATTTTCAACTTTTTTAGCTTAAAACTGCTTAGTATTGATTTATTCTTCAATTTAGAGCATTGAAAATGATGATGTTGATTTATATTTTTTGAACTGAATCTGTATCTTTGAACCTTGCACTTTATAAAAGTAAAAAAAATTATTTTGCAGTTTACCTGTATTTAATGTAAAATTGTTTAACGGAAAGGTGTTAATAGCTTCTATTTTATAAGTGTAAATTATTGAGTGTTTGAATACAAAAATGATAAACTTCCATTTTTAATGTTTAAAATTCAAGAATTTCACTTTGAGTGCTTCAATTTGCAATTCATTTTTTATTACTTCAAATAACAAATATTTTAGCTTTAAGAATTTTAATTTTTTAAATTCATTGACCGTGGCGAATTTTTAAGAACCAGGAAAAAACCGGGAAATGACCGGGAATTTTTTGTTTAATTATATTATAATATATAGTAGAAGAATTTATTCAATAAGGACTTCACGTGAAAACCCTTCCAATTTTTAATTGTTGAATTTTAAAGACTAATTATTGTAAAACTATTCAATTTTGAAGGTTTTAATTTGGCAATTTTTATTTTTAAATCTCGTGTTTTTTAACAGTTAAATACAAAACGTTGAAAATTTAAAAAGTATACCATTTTGTATTTTAATTTTTAAGTCGCATACCGAGTCGCTTTTTCAATTTTGTTTGCTTTTTTAAATTGATTAATCGTCTCATTTTATTTAATAATTTATTATTTATTATCATTTATTATCAATTTATAACTTATTTAATGGCCAATGGCCATACCACGCTGAAAACCCCAGTTCTCGTCAGATCACTGAAGTTAAGCAGCGTTGGACGCGGTTAGTACTTGGATGGGTGACCATTCAAGAATACTGACATGAGTGCTGTTGGCACATCGTGGGTGTGGTGAAGCCCACACTTATAGTTATTTATAACTACAAGAAAAACCTAGAAACACTACCCGAATCGGGTAGTGTCACGCCTACTCTGAAAGGGAAATGGTTTAATGGTATATATATAATTATTTATTTATTCAAGCAATAGAAATTTGTCAATTTCTAATTTAAAAGCTTCATTATTGAGTAATTCTATGTTTAAAGCCTTCAATATTCAAGAAGAAATTGAGTTTTAAAGATTTTGAAGAACCCTTTAAGATTCTGCAAATTTATTTCAAATTGAAAGCCTTAATAAGTTAATAATAATAATTTCAGATTGAAACATTCATAATTGTTTGGTATTAAATTAAAATCGCTGAAAGTTATAGGAATCGAAATTAAAGCCTCTTAATACTTTAATAACTAGTATTTCCAAACGATGAAAATCGAAAAATTCAAGATTAAAATTTTTGATATTAAACAATTTTTTAATTTGGAGCATTTGAAATTGAAGAAATGTACATTTAAACGTTATTGTACAATTTTTATTTGAAATCCTTCATAGTTGAATCATTTTAAACTGAAGACGCTAAACATTTCATAATTGAAGGGTGACAGTAAAGAAATAGATAACCAACATTTTTTCGAAAATGAGGTTATTGCACAACAAATTCTTTAAAAATCAAATAAACATTGTGATAAAAATATTTGTTCGAATTCGCGTTTCTTAATACAGTAATAAAAAAATGTAATTTAAATTTTAGTTAAAATTTTAGCGTCTTATTTTGGGGCTGTGATTTTTTTTCTTCCCTTCAAGATATTTTTTAAAATTATTATTGTTTAATGAAAAACTGTCTTCTTTTTATAGTCCGTTCACCGAATAGTCGACTACCTCAGTGCGATACCATCACACAAAATTTTGATTTTCTCGGTACAGAATATTTTATTTGTATCAAACATTTGTTATTCTTATTTAGCTTCCTTCCACATATCTCGGGAGGAGGTTTTTATTTTTTATTTAAACTGAAGATTACATTTTTTATTGCAATCTGCAGCCTAGCCGGTTCTAATTTGTGGTCAGTGTTACTTTCAGATTGTCAGATAACGCATATATTTCCTTGAAAATGGATTTAACTGTTTCTAATCAAATTTTTTTGGGCTTAAATCAGCAACGCGTCATCTCGAAAGTGGACTTCCGTCTTATCGTTAAATGGTGATTTCGATTTTGCATAATGTTTTTTCGCTCTCCAAAAAAATCCAGTGAGTCATTGTCAAATGCAAACTCTCAACATTTGAACAGTTTTCAGTGTTTCAATCAATGTTAAATTTTAATTTTTTTCTGTTTGAAGGCCTTGAATTAAAAAATTTTCGATTTTGATGGCCTCTACTTTTGAATTATACGTCCAATTTTAATCTCTTCAAAATTCAAATGTAGAATTTGATTTTTCCGTATTTGATTTTCCAATTTAGATAGTCTTATTTGAATAGCCATATTATAAATTCAGTTTTGAAGGCTTTAATTTTTAAATTTAAATAACCGGGAAAATTTTTAAAACCCCGAAAAATAAATTTGAGAGAGATCCCTACAGACCACGAAGTTTCCCAATGATTTAAAATCGGGAAAAGGCAACTTTGTGCATGTTTATTTCACTTACAGGGGAAACCTCCCTACAGTGGATAATGCGACCTACAGTGGATAATAAAAGAAAAATCATTAATTTTAATTTTAATTTATTAACACGTATAGTGTCTTAACTATTAATTGAATTACATTTATTATTTTACATACATTAGTTTTTAATTAATGATTATCCAATTCAGGTTGCACTATCCACTGTAGGGCGAGGTTTCTCCTATCTATTCAATGAAAGTTCCAAGTAAATAGTATTTTTTGATTGTTTATGGTGATACGGTATCCCACGAAGATTTTAAGGTGGAAATTAAAATAATCGGAGGGCTGTTTTTGGCACAAACTCAATTTTTGTATTTCATTACTAAGAATTTTTAAAATTTTCATAAGAGTATGTAGTAAATATAGGATTATATTTTTTATCGATTGTGATTGTTCGTGACCCTAAGAACATTCTAAAATGAAAATCAAAATAATCAGAGGGGTGGATTTTGAAAAAAGTATATTTTGGAATTTAATTAAAATGAAACCATTCTGCAAATCTAATTGGAAACTGCATTATTGGCATATTTTTTATACCGGAATAACATTTTATTTATTGAATAAAAATATCAAATAAGAATCATTTGTTTACGGGTATTTTAAAAAGTATATTACTGTTAATTTTTATACCTAACGTTTAATTGTGAGTCGCAATAAAATTTTACACTACCACATAAAAGATTTTGTCCTAATTTTTGTCTTACTCAAATTTTGTCATTCCATATAAATTACAGACACAAACCTAATCTTTTCAGCAAGCGCCCCTCCGATTATTTTCATTTTCATCTTAAAATACTCATGGGGTAATACACAACCACATTCAATAAAAAAATCTATTTGAAAAAATGTTACCCAACATTTACTATCTAATATTATAAAATTGTCGTCTTTTCTTAGAAATAAATACAAAAATCGACTTTTTTCAAAAAGCGCCCAACGGATTAATGTTGTTTTGATCTTTAAACGTTCGTGGGATGCCATATTACCATAAGCAACGAAAAAATCCTATTTACTTGGAACTTTCATTTAAACTTAGTTCAGCCCCACCTGTGTTGACTAAGATTTATTAAAAATATACTAAAATAATTAACTATTATTTTTCTTAAATTCCAGGAAGCGGCACAACGACAATACAACTATGTAACGCAAAATGAGAGAAACATGACAACTGAGGCCATCAGTGGGATGGACACTTCCCATTACATATTAAAAATAAAACAACTGGAAAACCCAGGGGACGCAATGCTAAACGAGGGAGATTGGGAAAATGTGAGTTTTCTATTTATTCCTAAATTATTGCATTTTATTGATGATTAAAATAAAGGGTTTTAATTTCAGTTAATCCATTTTGCTGGAACTGCAGAGTTGATGAGAAGCTATCCAGAAGATTCGAGGGCTACATGTCGAGAGGGTATGCTTCAATATTCCTTTAAGCAGAAGTTTAAAATTTTCAATTAATTAATTTAAATACTGTTTCAAGAAATTAATTTGAAATATTTGTTAATTTAGGAATGGAGAATTTATTGTCACAAAGTAAAGAAGCAAACGAAAAATTGAGTCTCTGGTCTAGTTGGCACAACCAATTGGCACATCTGCAAACCAATTTTTTGCAAATTCTGCCTCTTGTTAACGAAGCTGCAAAATTAAACGGTACTTTTTTTTTACTTACTATTCAGTTATTTCGTTTGTAGACTTCACAGCCAAAAATGCTCTCAATACATGGGAGATAGGGTGACTTTTCCCAAAAATAGAGGAATAAATTCTTCTAAATAAAGTCAAAGAACAAAGATGAATTTTAAAACAAAAAAAATTTTCTACCAAAAGAGATGAATTTTCAACCCAAAAAGATTGATTTTCAACAAAATAGTTAAGTTTTCAAGCTGAAAAGTCGAATGCTTTAGAAAACAGTCGACTTTTAATAAACCCGAAAAGATTAATTTTTAACAAGAAAGTTGATGCTAAATCAAGAAAGATGAACTTTCTACCAAATAATTGAACTTTCAACAACAAAATTAATTTTTAACCCAACAGTTGAATTTACAACCAAATAGTTAAACTTTCAAGCAAAAGAGACAAATTTTCAAACAAATAGTTAAATTTTCACCTATAAAAGATAAGTTCTGAAGTAAACATGAAATATTAACATTTTTGGTTTAAAAAATTATTTTTCAACAAAAAAAAAACGAATTTTCAACCAGTTGAATGTAACCACGAAAGACGAATTTTTAACAAAATAGTTAAATTCTGAACCAAAAAGATGAATTTTCAAAAAAGAAGGTGACCTTAAACCAAAAAGACGAATGTTCAACAAAAACATTAATTTTTTACCAAATAGTTGAACTTTCAACTTATAAAGAATAAATTTTCAACCAAAAAAGGAAACGAATTTTCAAGAAAATAGTTAAATTTTTCACCAAAAAGATGAATTTTCAACAAAATACATCAATTTTCAACCAAATAGTTGAATTTTCAAATTATGAGGGAGAAATCTTCGACCAAAAATGGAATACTTAAATTGTCAGATAAAAAAATTAATTTTCAACAAACTAATAAAACGAATTTTCAAACAAAATACTTAAATTGTCAGAAAAAAAATGAATTTTCAACAAAATACATGAATGTTCAAACAAATAGTTGAATTTTCAACTAAAAAAGAAAAATTTTCAACCAAAAGTGGAAAAGTTTCAGTAAAACAAATTAGTATTCGACCAAAGTGCCGAATTTTCAACTAAAATGATAAATCATTAATTGGAATAGTTGAATTTTAACTAAAATACTTAATTTTCAACTAAAATGAATAATTTTTAACTGGAACAGTTGAATTTTTCGTCCAAAAAGATGATTTTTACACCAAGAAAATTAATTTTTCTACCAAATTGGTGAATTTTGAGGACACAAAGATGAATTTTCTACAAAACAGTTGAATTTTCAACCCGAAAATATAAATTTTTAACAAGAAACCGAAAAGGATTCATAGTGAACCAAGAAGATTAATTTTCTATTTAAAAAAGACGAATTTTCAACCAAATAGTTGAATTTTTAACTAGAATAGATCAATTTTCAATTTAAAATATCAATTTTCAATTTAAAATATCAATTTTCACCAAAAATTGGAACACTTACTTTTTCAGTTAACAAAATTAATTTTCAACCAATAAAAGGTAAAAGTTTGAACAAAATAGTTAAATTTTCAACCAAACAGATGAATTTTCAACAAAATAGTTGAATTCTGAACCAAATCAGATTAGGGGAAAAGCGGCTAATTTGGCGCGGCGTGAAGTGCGACGCATTTCCTATGAATTTCCAACCAAACAGTTTCTTTTTTGACCAAAAAAGATGAATTTTCAATCCAAATGATAAATTTTTTATCCAAAAGAGACGATTGTTCAAATAAACAGTTAAATATTTGACCAAAAGGTATGCCTTTTTAACAAAGTAGCTAAATGTTCAACAATAGAATTAAATTTTTAACTAAACAGTAGAATTTGTAACCAGGCGAGATGAATTCTGAACAAAAAAATATAATAGTAGACTTTCCAACCAAAAAGAATGAACTTTTAAACAAAAATAGTTGGATTTCCTTATTGCCTTCTATTAATTCAGTTCGCATTTAAGGGGGAAAAACGAGAAAAGGGACAGTTTCTTGTAAACAGCGAAGAAAGAGATATTCTTTAAAAGGGGGGAAAGTGGAGAATAGGGGAAAGAGTGTGAAGTCTGCGTTTATAATTTAATTCATCGCTATTTATTATTTTAGGAGAGAATGATTCTCAGGAGTACTGGGAAATGTTATCTGACTATCCAGAAGGTTACACAAATTTAAAATCTCTATGGGACGATATTTCTGCTTTACACAAGAAGCTCGTAAAGTTTATTGCTGTTCGTTTGTCTACGAAGTATAAAATTCCATTAAATAATACGGTTCCAGTACATTTATTGGGTAAGTCTATCACTCAGAAGAATTTTGTGTTTACAAATCTAGAATAAATCAAAAAATAAATAAAATTTTCTTTCCAAAAGGTTCGCTGCAAGGCAAAGAATGGACCAACCTAGCAGCTGATGTGATAGAACATACTGATACAATTTTCAAAATAAAGGAAGGAATGTGGGAAAAAGTAGGTTCTTTCTTCAAGACTTATTTAAAATTATTGAAAATTGGCAATTGTAAAATTTGGAAATGTTTCAGAACTTAATAGGAAGGGATTTGTACAAAGCAGCATCGAAACTGGGTATGGCAATGATGAAGCAAGCTCCAGAGGCTGATTTTTGGGAGAACAGTGAGTTCAACAAAACGTGCCCATCACGACTGATTAATTCTTGCAAAGAGGGGAAAATGAGGTTAGTAGATTGTTAACCATTTTTAGTGAATTTTTCCTTAATTTCTCATTAATGAAGAGATGAAATTTTTCTTTTCCAGAGTCTTTTCCTGTTATGAAGCCTCGATCTCTAATTATATAGCAGCCCATAAAAATGTAGGAAAAGTGCTGTTCAACCAATTGACAGTAAGACGAGGCTATCCCATTTTAGAAGTTTCCAATCGATACTCTGGTAAGAATTACTTATTATCATTCCAAACTTAGAAAATATTCTCTTTAGGGGCCATGCGTAAATTACGTAAAGTTTTTTTCTGAAATTTTAAACTTCTTACGTGAATTTATATAGGGATCATTCAGAAATAACGTAAGACGATTTGAGGGGAGGAAGAGTTTGGTGAAATCTTACTGTTTCTTATGAATTAACAAAGTAGTTCAACTTTCAATCAAAAAAGATGAATTCTCAACAACAATTGTAATAGTTGATATTTTAACCAAAAAGAAATTTTAATTTTAAATCAAAAACAGTTGAAATGAACAAAACAACACAAGGTTTCAACAAAATAGTTGAATCTTCAACCAAAGCAGATTCATTTTCAACTAAAAAGTGGCCCTTTTAACCAAAAAAGATTAAATTTCTACCAAACGAGATGAATTTTCCGAAGAAAAAGTTGAATTTTCAACCAAGAATGATTTTTCAGCCAATAAAGGAAAAAATTTCATCCCAAATGTTGAAATATTAAGCCAATAAGACGAGCTTTCTACAGAAAAGGTGAATTTTTAACCAAATAGTTGGATTTTCAACGAAAAGGATGAATTTTAAACCAATAACATTAATTTTCTATACATAAAGAAGAATTCTCAACAAAATACATAAATTTTTAACCAAATAGTTGAATTTTCAACCAAAAAGATTAATTTTCCACAAAAAGACGACTTTTCAACAAATTAAATAAATTTTCAACCAAATAGTTGAATTTTTAAAGTAAAAAGATCAATTTTCAACAAAAAATGGAATAGTTAAGTTTTCATTCAAAAACATTAATTTTCAATACAAAAACAAATTTTCTACAAAAAAGTTGAATTTTCTACTCAATTTTTGAAATGATGAATTTTCAACAAAAAAAGTTATTTTTAACCAAAAAGTAGAATTTTTAAATAAATAGTTAAATTTTCCGTTAAAAAATTAATTATTACCCAAAAAAAGGAGTTTTCAACCAAGTAGTTCGATTTTCAACCAAAGAGATGAATTTTCAACTCAAATTATTAACCTTCAACTAAAAAATGAAATTTTAAGAAAGTAGTTCAACTTTAAAAGGAGACTGAATTTTCAACCTGAAAAGAAGAATTTTCAACGAAACATGTAATAGTTGATACTTCATTTAAACAAGATTTTAATTTTAAATAAAAATCAGTTAAATTTAAAAAATAACAATGATTTTTCAACGAAATAATTAAATTTCCAATCAAAGAGATGAATTTGCAACTAGAATTATTAATCTTCAACCAAAAAATAAATGTTTAAGGAAGTAGTTCAACTTTCAACCAAGAAGTTGAATTTTCAACCTAAAAAGATGAATTTTCAACGAAAAATGTATTAGTTAATATTTTATCAAAAAAGTATTTCAATTTTTATTCAATATCAGTGTAATTTAACCAAACACAACGATTTTTTCAACAAAATAGTTACATTTCCAAACAAACAGATGAATTTTTAACTAAAATTATGCATTTTCAACCAAAAAATGAATTTTTAACAAATCAGTTCAACTTTCAATCAAGTATTTGAATTTTCAACCAAGAACATGAATACTCTACCGAAAAAGACAAATTTCAAACAAAATTTCCAACCAATTAGTTGTATTTTCAACAACAGAATATAAATTTACCATAAAAAATGGAACGGATAAATTTTCAGATAAAATATTAATTTTCAACCAAAAAAAGAAAACAAAATTTTAACAAAATAGTTCAATTTTCAGCCAAAATAGTTAAATTTTCAATTCAAAAAGATAAATTTTCAAGAAAAAGTGGAATAGTTACATTTTTAATTGAAAAATTGGTTTTCAAGCAAAAAAATTAATTTTTAACTAAAAAAGATGAATTCTCAACTAAAAATGAAATAGGTAGTTAAATTTTCAGTTAAAAAAATTAATTTTTAACAAAGAAAAAGGAGAATTTTCAACAGAATAGTTACATTTTCAACCAAAGAAATGGACTTTCAACCAAAAAGAACAAGTTTTAACACAGAAAATTAATTTTCAAAAAAAAAAAATTCAATGAAATAGTTACATTTTTGTCTATTTTTTTCAACAAAAAAGACCAAGGTTTATCCAAAAGTGGAATATTTAAATTGTTAGCCAACAAAATTAATTTTCAAGCAGAAATATGAATGTTTAATCAAGAATAGTAATTTTAATCAAACAGTTGAATTTTCAACTGAAAAAGATAAATTTCCAACAAAAATTTGAATAGTTACATTTTCAGTCCAAAAATTAGTTTTCAAGCAAAGAAATTAATTTTTAACTTAAATGATGAATCTTCACATTAAAAAATAAATTTTTAACAACATAATTCAACATTCAACCAAAGAGTGCAATTTTTTACCAAACTGTTGAATTTCCTACGAAATAGTTTAATTTTTAACCACACAATTGAAATTTTTTAACAAAAAATATGAAATTTTTATTAAAAGAGAAAAGTTTTCAAACCAAAAATGGAATAGTTAAATTTTCGATTAAAAGATTGAATTTTCAAAAAAAGGAAAAAAAAGAATCAATAAACATTTTGATTTTTAAATAAAAAATTGTCGAATTTAACCGAAAATACGAATTTTCAACAAAATAATTGAAACCCTAAACAAAAAAGAATTTTTTAGTTTAGAAAGAAAAATAATTTCAACGAAATTTTTGAATTTTCTTAACCAAAAAATGTAATAGTAGACTGTTTAACCGAAAAGAATGAACTTTCAACTCTAAATAGTTGGATTATAGACTGTGAAACCTGCGATAAATAAATATGAATTTTGATCGTTTATAGACTAAAGTATAATAGTTTAAACAAACATTGAAGTTCATTCTTAATACTTTTAAAATATTAGGTTAGAAAACTGGAAATTTCCCTTCAAAAATAAAGTTAATTTTCCATTGCACACTTTTTGATTTCGTACCCTGAGGAAATTATAAATAATGTACGTTTGTAAAGCTAAATACTTATTGTTATTAACACATTTTATTTTCTAAACCAAATTTTATTTAAGGTTCTACGTTTATTTACTTAACAGAATTTAAATTATATATATATATATATATATATATATATATATATATATGTTCGTTGCGTAAGTTTATAAAAGCTTAAAAGAATTTGGGGATTAAAGCAAATCTCAAGGTATGTTACTTCGAGGGGAGGGGGCTGGTCAAATTTCACAAAAAAAAACCTTACGTAATTTGTGGATTGCCCCTTACTTTTTTATTAATTTATTATTATTTCATGACTTCATGATTAGTACAAACAGCTGTTTACAATAAAATCTGTTTAAATTTTGATTTTTACTCCCTTACTAGGTTTTAATCAATGTATTTTTTATCAGTTTTAGAGGAAAGCTTTGCTGAGTATTTTGGTCTAATGTCCATGAGTCCTGCATGGTTGGATTCAGTTGGATTGGTGAACAGAGATAAATGGGAATCAGATGATGAGTTTAGAGAAGAAATTAGATTCGTATCAGTAATGATTTCTGCCCTCGATATTTTGCCCCGACTGGCATATTATGTTTCCGCTGATTTGTGGAGATTAGACGTTTTAAAGAAGGCAATCACCGATCCAAAAGAATTGACCGAATCGTGGTGGAAGCACAGGTACTTTTATAATTCGAAAATTAAACAGATCGAAAGAATATTTAATTCCTTCTAAAATGTGAACTAATTTCGTTCATTTTTTTCAAGATTACAATACGAGGCTGTGACATCTAACTCTCAAGAAATCCCATCATATTTAGATGATGATCTTATCACCAGCAACCGACCCTATCTTTCGTAAGTTTTTGATTAGACAAGTTTTAATTTCGTAATTAAAATTGAAATAGTTCGGATTAGTTTAATTTTCAAAGTTCCGTAGCAGAAATTTTGAATGTGTTTTTAGAATGATTCAATCTTAAAGGTTTACAATTGAACATTTTTCCATTTAGAATGGTGAAAATGACGGTGAATAAATTTTAATATTAAACTGTAGTTTTTTTATATAAAAATAATTTAAAATTGTAGATCAATTTAGTTTTCAATTTCAAATTGTCAACTTTTGATCGCTTCGAATTACAAATTATTTAAATTCAAAAGTTTTCAATTTTGAACGTTTTTAATTAGAAATAATACAATTTCAATTCCTTTGACTTTTAAAATCCTCGGAAATCGGGTAAAATCCGTTAACATTTTTTAAACCCCGTGGAATCTTTTGAAATATCCTAAAAACTTAAGGTCCAAATAAATTCCTTTTAAGTCTTCGGAAATTCTTTAAAACCGCATGAAATTTTATTGAATTCCTTAAAATCATTAGAATCCTTGGAAATTTCTTCAAAATTTTTAAATCTTGAAATTTCCTTGGAATCCTTGGAAATACTTTTAAATATTACAAATCCTTTGAAGCATCTTTAAATTTTTTTAAATCTTGAAAATTCTTTGGAATCTTTTAAAATACCCTAAAATCTTTAAAATTCTTTGAAATCCCTTTAAATTCTTGAAACCTATTAAAAATTCCTTGGAATTCCTCCAAACTTTTTAAATCACTTGAAAATTCCTTGGAATCCTTTGAAATACCCTAAAATATGTCCAATCCTTTAAAATTTTTTGAAATCCCTTGAAATTTTGTTAAGCTCCTGAAAATTCCTTGGAATCTTTTGAAAAACTCGAAAATCTTTAAAATCCTTTGTATAATCATTTGAAATCCCTTAAAATATATGAAAATATTTTCAAATCTTTTAAATCCATTATAATCCTTCAATTCTTGTGAATAAATGCTTTAAAATTAATTAAAATATTATAAAACCCGTTAAAATTTCGTGAAATTACATTAGATCTGATGACACTCGTTGAAATCCCTTCAAATATTTGAATTCCTATATAATCCTTTAAGATCCTGAAATAATTAAAATACCTTATTGAGAGCCTTTAAAATCTTTGAAAATTACTGTAGTAGTAGTATACCATTGAGCCATTTCCCTTTCAGGATAGGCGTGACACTACCCCCCCCCCCCCCACTAATTACTGTAATTCTCGAAAATTTGATAAAATCCTTTGAAATATTTTTAAATCTTTGAAATCCTACAAAATCCCTTAATACTTCTGAAACTATTTGCAATTTATAAAAATATTATAAAATATTTAGAAATTTTTTATATCTATTAAAATCCGTAAAAAAATCGCTTGAAATCCCATAAAAATCATTTAAAATCTTTGACATTCTCTGCAGTCCCGTGCAATCGTTGGAAACACCCTAAAACCCTTTCAATCCTATGAAATCTTTCAAAATCTTTATGGATTTATGAAATTCTTTGCAATCCCATAAATTTATTTAATTATCTTAAAATCCCTTGAAATCTTTAAAATAATATTAAATGTCTTAATTAATTATTGAGAAATTTCTTGGACTGCCTTAAAATATTGTTAACTTCCTTAAAACGTTTAAAAAATTTGAACATTCCTTAAAATAATTAAAAACCTTGGAAAATCTTCGGATTCTCTTGAAATATTTAAAATCTTGCAAACCTTTTGAACCCTTTAAAAAAAATTGGGTTGAACGGCTTTTAGGCAACACTTTTTCGGAGTCGGTTAGTGAATCTCAGTCCGCTTTTGAATGCTGTTTTTATTAAATAATAATAATATTTCCATTTTTCAACCTGAAGATATTTAAAGAAAAAAACCTAAACTATTTTCAGACAAGAAAAAAGACCCCTAACTTCGAAAAGAGTCTGATAAAATTGTTTGACAAATTGATGGATTAAAAATGATTTAATTGTAATGCCTTAAATTCAGAAGAGTTCTGATGCTTTTGAATGTTTCGATTTTGTATTTAAGTATTCAATATTTAAATTGAACATTTTTTCAGGTATGAAAGTTTTAATTTTTATGACTTGGAAAAATGTTTGGTAAGAGAGAAATGACTAGAAACAGAGCTAGAAACTTGTTTTTGTTTTTAGAGGCCACCCTATAATACACCAAACTCTCGGCTTCAGTTCAGTTTCGGGGGTTGTCTGCAAATAGCCTTGGCCACAAATGGGGGGGATTCAAACGTAAACTGTCAGGGCCGTCTGAACCGTTTCCAATTGGAATACATAATATTGCGCAATATACGCGAGTGGGTGCCCGCGCACTGCGCCTTTCCGCTACGCTGCTGGTGTTTTTCATGCACGAGTGGCTACTGTCTCTCGCCCCGCGAGCTGAGAAACTACTTGGACCAGCAGTTCTAGGAAGGCCGAGACCGGGGGTACAGAAACCGAGAGTTTGGTGTATTTATATTGTGAATTTGACTGCTAATAAGAAAATTATCGTGCGCATAGCGCGCAAATCATGATTTCTACTCATCATTATTTTACATCTTCCACTTCTTGCAGAAAATTTGTCGGAACTCTTCTCGCTTTTCAACTCTACGAGCATTTCACTGACAGCATTCAAGTACAGTTCGATCCCATAAAAAGCAACGGCAACTTTGCGTAAGTTATCACTGCAAGTCTAAACTTTTTAAAATTAATCAAGTTACGAATAATTCTAATCTAAATATAACTTTACAGAAAAATTGCCATGAACTCGAGTCTGGATAACTGGATGGAAATAGTAAAGAAATTCACTGACAACGAAATCGACGAAGTCTCCGCGATTTCTCTAACGAGCTTCTTTTCGGACTTGGAAAGTCTTACTGAAAAGGAAAAATCTGAGTTCCCAATACCAATAGAGAGGCAGACTGAATTTGAAAAACAGGAGGTGATATATCGTCAGAAAGCTCATACTCCAACTACAACTACAACAACGACAACAACGACTACAACCACAACAACTACAACTCGCAGACCAATCACTAAAAATGGAAGGAAAGCTGAATTGCTCGTCATTTCCAAAGCAGCCGAAGTTTCTTCCACAGAGGCTACGAAAGCTAAAGTGTACACCTTAGATGTCCCTAAAACCGAAACTACTCAAGAAACGGAACCAAAGTCTACAAATAAAGCAGTTTATGCAGTAGGGGCCGTTCTTGTAGCGACGGTGCTGGTCTGCATTATTGCCATTTTTGGAAGGAGAAGATGCACAAAAACACCAAAGAATAGGAGATATGTCTAAGTGTAGCACCAAGTCTTTGAAAGTTAATATTTATTTTCTGCGAAATGATCACTAGTTAAGAGTAGTGATCCTAGTTCTTCCTTTCAATCAGAAAAGAAGCAAAGAAAACAATATTTAAATATCAATGTGCTAATCTGTTTAAACAAAATCACAAGCAGAGGTGTCCTCATTGAAAGAAAGAGTAAAGTAAACTACTAACTAAACAAAACGGGTAATAGCTCCATTATTCTAAAAAAATATTTTTTTGGTTCATCACCAAATCAGAGTGCCCTATTGAAAATTCCGACTTCGTCAACTACGTAGGACACTACGTAAGACACTGCATCAGAAACGACGAAGCAGTTGATGAGGTTACGTGACTTAAAACAAAATTTTTGTGTAAATAATTGTTTTTTATTTATTAAAAAGGACCTTTAATTTCACAAAAAAGTCCCTAGAAATCTGTAAACATAATCATGAAATTCATAAACATAATCATTATCAAAATAGTTTTCTGCAAAATTGTCTCATTACTTTATTGCAATATAGAACAGTTTAAATATAAGATTTTCTTAAAGTTCTGTAAATAGAAAATTGTACGCATTTGGAGGGAAGTAGGAAATTTGCGAAAAATAGAACTTTGAGTTTGGAGACCATGACGTACTTCTGGCGTCGCACACGAGATTAAACTGTTCTACCGCGTAGTTTTCACTTTTGCGTTATTCACTTCCAAGCACTTATTGAAAATAATTCACTTTTGCGAAGTTATTTAGGTTATTTGTGTAAAAAACTTTAAGCGATAACCTTGCAATCAAAAATGAATACTGCGCCATGAAGTATAGACATAAGGAGACCAAACTAGTGTAACCGAAAATGAGCACGTTTTTGTTGAATAATAATGGTTACAATTCTTCCCGAGCGCAGCACTAGTGTGGCACATATATAAATGGCCATCGTCTATGTTGACAAGTTGTCATGACAACACGTTAACGTGAACGACGGCCATTTTTACATGTGCCACGCCAGCGTCGTATTTCAATGAATTATGATTATGTACATACAACAGAAAACAGCTCATTTTTGGTGAACTCAATGTATAGGACTTTGGTCTCCTTATGTCTATTCTTCATGAACTCCGCAATCGACATGTCAAGTGACAGCGGCCATATTCCTTTCGTTGTTCGCGTTTATGGTTCCTTGAAGGAATAAAGTAATATGGCTGCCAAATATGGTTACAGATTCTTAAGTCCACGGTTATTTTTTTAAGTTTTTGTCTAAAATAACCTAGCGAAAAGTGAATTAATTAAAATAAGTACTCCGTTCTATTTGTCACAAGTTCCATCAAAATGCGTATAAATTTTCATTTTGAACAATTCAAATATTTGATGAACTAAACTTTGAGAAAATCTTGTATTTGAACTTTATTTCTGAAATTTTTTGACCTTTTTTAATAATGAATAAACTATGTATACCAAATGTTTTACTACGTCAGAAACGGCGTCGTATACTACATCGTTTTACAATCCCAATTTCGGAAGTACTTTACGATGCGATGTAGGAATTATCAAAAGGGTGATTCGAAAGCAGAAGAAAGGAGATGTTTCCACATGCCAAATGTGTTACGCTTTTAAGGAAAGCGTCTTTTAAGATACCTCATTTTTTTAAGTAAGGCTCAGTTTAACAAAGCGCACCAAAAACAAATTGACTATAGTGGAAGAAGCTTCAGCTAGAGCTTTTGTCCATCCAGTGACGATTTTGATACACATTCCTTTGTTAAAAATTAGAGTACCCAGAGTTTTAGCTTATATACAAAATTCTGGGACGCTCTAATTTAAAATCCAAGGTTCGATTCTATTGTTGGGTCTCGATGACAGGGTTTTCAACTTACTAATTCGGAAGTTCGCCATTCGATTTGAAGAATGAGGACTTGGAAAAAGAATAAAAACCGCTGGTTGATTACCCTTGGCTGATTTGTAAATATATAAGTTGCCAGTGGTGAATACAGTATTTCGAGCATACTGTTCGTTGTCTCGTTTATAATATCATGTTTTTATTTAAAAGCGATAATACGAATTCAGAAAACTAATTTTTCCCAGGAAAAATGTCTTGAGAGTCTGTATTGTGAAATGGTGCTCAATCCATCACACAAATGATAAGAATGAAAATTAGCAATTAAGAAACTTGTTTAATCGACTCTAGAACTTCGGCAGTTTAATCTCTTATAAGAGTTCCTCGATTACGAATAATAAAATAACTTGCCAAGCTAAGTTCGATAATAAAATAGATGGCATCGGTCGTGTGCAAGATGGGATTTTGATACAAATTTTATGTAAAATTTTCTAGTGAAATGTAACTTGACTACTTATTGTAAGTCGACGTTTTTCGATTCACGGTGCTGAACCGTGTGTTTTTGTAAATAGTTAATTAGCTCTTGTAATTAGAGGGTAGTATAGATTTATTATTTTCTTTGTGAGTAGAATTAGTACGTGTAACGTAAATATTTTTCTAGTGGTGTATTTGACAGTGCGAGTTCTGTGTATGGGATATTCATTGATCGATCGTGAGTTCTGTAACTTTGTAAGATTTATATTTTTTATAAAATTATTTATTTTGTACCTCATGTGAGAACAATAAAACTTCAAAGTGGTACCAAGAAATACAATTTTTCTCTAATAGTTGTTTAGAATTACACACAACATAAACCATAATTAATTAACTAATGACTAAATACAAAAAATACAAAAATATGTTTAAAATTACATCTGACTCTCGGTTTAGGAACAGTGTCGGGGGTTGCCTGCAAATAGCATTTTTCCTAAATCGGGAGTACCGAAACATAAACAGTCAGGGCCGCCTGAACCGTTTCCAATCGAAATGCATAATATTGCGCACTGCGTCCCTTCCGAGGCGAAAGTCGCAACCGTCTCTCGCCGCTTGAGCTGAGGAACTGCGTGGGCCAGCAATTCTAGGAATTCCTGAACCGAGAGTCGGCTGTATAGATGTAGTTTTTCATATTTTAAATTTCATTTTCATAATTATTACATTTAATAAATTAAATTACTTAGGGACCATCCAGAAATTTCGTGACGCTAAAAACAGTTAAAATTGGGGGGGGGGGGGGGGGGGGGGGGGGGGGGGGGGGGGGG
>CAKNYM010050352.1:29945-57621 GCA_932195095.1 Andricus curvator
AAAACTATAAAAGTAACTAAAAAAGTAACGATAGTTACTTTTTTTTTGGAAAAGTAACTAAGAAAAATTAGTCAAAGGAAGTGGCAGGCGCTTACATAAAGGGTTTCGTGGTCTTTAGTAGTCTACCTTTAGTAGTAGCCTTTAGCAGCCGTTAATAAAGTTGCTTAGGACACGGGGTAAAGTTGGCTAGGGCGAGGGGTAAAGTTGGCCAGGGTAAGGGGTAAAGTTTGCTAGGGTACGGGGTAAAGTTGGCTAGGGCAAGGGGTAAAGTTGGCTAGGGCAAGGGGTAAAGTTGGCTAGGTTACTTGGTAGAGTCGGCTAGGGTAAGGGGTAAAGTCGGCTAGGGTACGGGGTAAATTGGGCTAGGGTACGGGGCAAAGTCGGCTAGGGACTTTTTCCACTTCCCCTTCTGGGAACAAAGTATGACGGACAGACACGCAACCGAAATTATAAGGGTTTCTGCCCGGGGCTACGAAACCCTACAAAGTTACGTTTTTGAACGGTAACGATAACGAAAATTGTTTACTTCTTTCTTGATCTAACGGTAACAGTAACTAGTTTCTTTTAAAAAGTAACTAGCCACCACTGCTCTGAGGCGATCATCCCCTTTTCATCGAGAAAGAGAATCTGGTGAAGCATGCGCGATGGAGATGAAATGAGGGTTGTTGCATTTCTGGGAGGGGCTCCTTGTGGCTGACTCATAATGCTTTTCTAAGACCAATTTCGCCGACCATGTCGGTTCCTCGTCGCCAAGTCGGGTGTGCTAAAACCTAAATATTGTTGGTGAATTCGTGAGACAATGTCGCGATAGACAAAAACGTTTGTGAGGTGCGTTTCATGGATTGATTTGGTTGCTGCTTCCTCGCCATGAACGTGAGTAGTCGAATCTCTTCAATATTGACTACTTTTCCTTGGGGTGGTTATAGTTATAGATAGAAGAGAGGGTGGCTGAGTAGACGTCAGGGCGCCAGGCATTGCCCTGCGATTTTCTTCCAGAAATTAGAAAAATAGTGAAATAATGTTTCTATAATTTGATGGTCAAGGAATTGCAATGAAAGTGTTTTAAAAATCAGTAAAACAGCTTTATACATGTTAAATAACTGCGCTAGTCTTGCATAAGAGAAGTTAGGTATCGACAAAATGTCGGCATGTGGAGCTTATTTTTTACCTGAGGGAATAACAATTTTTGTAATGTAAAAGAAAATCAATAGATGTGTTAAGGATGGTCCAAATAATTTTTCACTTAGATTCTTACAACAGTACGGTTTTTTCAAAACATTATCATAAAATCCTATGGATTTGCAAACTGTTATTTGTACAAAACAAATCAAATTTGCAGTTAAGAAGTTGAATAAATAGCTAGGACCATTTTCTAATTTTTGTTGAAGTTATAAGGCATACAAAATTTTTTTCGAAATGTTATCTGCAATAGAGTACCGCACATTTTTTACATTTATTATTCTTTATTTCTGTTTTTTGCAGAAACTTATTAATCAGCCAGATGAAATGTATTATTGTTTTTTACCACTTTTCTTAAAATCAACCAGCAGAATTGTAGTTTAAAAAAAAAACTTGTACACCCTTCTTTGACTGTCTGCTAACAAATATAATGAATAATAAAAACAATAATAATTGTTCAAACAATTGAATATTAATAAATATGTATGTAATATGTACTACTGAACATGTGTAACCTTTTTTCTATCAATGCACCTGCTGAGTTGCAGCTTTTTTAATTTTAAACAATAATAATTATGATAATAATAGTTACCGATATAATCGATAATAGTTTTAATTAAAGTTCCACAGAGAAGATCTATTTTAAAGTACAGCAGGAAAATAATAAAGGAATATATGTAGGTATAGGAAATTAGGGTTTAAAACTTATATTTTAATGAACAATTTAGAATAGTGAAATTATAAAAAAATATCATTTATTAACAAAAACTTGATTAAGTTAAAACATAAAAAAAGTAAACCCCCATAGGTTTATTTTGAGAACAATTCATAATAAACTAATAATAGTTTTTTGAGACAAGTTGAAAAATATAAAAATACGTATACATAAATTATAGAACCTCGCTCATTAATAAAAATTTCTGCAAATAATCAGCAAATAAAGAATTACGTAAAAATACGCGACATCCTATCTGATACATTTCAATATTTAATTAGCAATTTATTTCATGCAAATTTACCAGTGTTTAATAAGAATCAGCCAAATAAAATTGTAGATCATATTGTAAAGAGCAAAATAAGCTATAAATCATGAAGATTTATTGAAAATTACGCTTTTTTTAGAGCTTGAGACAAAAATACAAATAACTAATGTTAACTAAACAATCACAGATAAAAATATTTTTTTATAAATCGCATATAGAAAACGCTCATATTTAAAAAATTACGTTTTTAACCAAAATAGAAGTAGTTAAATGAAAAAAAATCAAAATATATTCTGTTTCAACATCACTTTTTTAGAACAACAGTACTATATAAAAGTCGTAATTAATTTTTTTTTGAACATTCACAAGAGGTCATAGGGTTTCTCTTCCAAAAAGATCCTGCTCAAATAGGAGAAATAAAAACGTTCAAAGTTCGTCCTGTTTCAGAAACATTTTGTTGGGACATAGATCGTACAAATACTTGGGATTATTTTGACCAAAAAAATAAAATGGAACTTTTCCATTACTTTTGTTCAAAAACAATTTATCACTACAGGGCTGTTTATTAATTTTGTTGGGACATGAATCCTATGATAAATTGTGGAAATTTCGAGAAAAATGAAGTGAAGCTTTTCTAGTACTTGTCCCAAAACCAATTGGCATGACATGACTATTTTTTTAACTGTTTTGGCTTTGGGATATACATCCTATGAGTACTTGTGAAAAAATGCTTGAAAATATATTGGAACTTTACAAGTAATTTTGTCTTTTTTTTTTGGACTCTATTCGAAATCCTGATGGGATCCCATTGGGCCTTTTTTCCTCGCGAATCTGCATATCGACTGTTCCATACAATGTGGAATTAAGTTCAGGTGAGTCCGTACAATGAATCAGGTTTCAGTTGTTCTGTATATGGAATCAAGTCTATTTTGATAGATTTTGACTTTTGAAATATTTACTATTGTGTAGATTTTGTTAATATTGTATTACGTGCTGTTATTGCAAAAAATCAAACTGACAACAAATATGACTTGATTCCACCTGGAGAACAAATGAAACTTGATTCGTCATACGGACTCATCCGAACTTGATTTTATATCGTATAGAGCAGTCGATATCTATCATTTTGATATTCGATACATTCAGAAGAACAAAATTTCTTTAAAAAACTTCAAAAGTCTTCCCATTCAAAAGACTATCAATAATTGATTTTCCATACAATGGAATATGATAACAGAAATAGAACTTATCACTCAAAGATATATAATGAGAGCATATTCTGGAATTCAGTACAATTCTCAACTGACACATTAAAATGTACTCGAGAAGCAGTTGCTTCAAATACTGGATAACTGCCAATACTGCAAATACTTAGCATGACGAAATGTCACTCTAATGTTTATGAATTATAAGATTATTATTATCTGAACTTCAGAATTCTAAAATTTAAAAAAGTTCTTTATTTATAAACTGTCACTTTGACATTTCATATAAGACTCAAATGAGTCAAAAAAGATCGCATGAGTCATTACTGGATAAGTAGGAAAATTATTTGTTATATACAAAATTCGAAATATTTGAATAACCAATAAAATTATAATTTAAGCAACACTGAACAGAAAGGCGAACGAATCAAAAAGCTAAAAGAGCACTTCGAGATACGAGAAACGTAAATCAACTACTTATGAAATATGTTGAAAAATATTGATAAATTCCAATTTATTTCCTCACAGAATTATTTTTAAAAATTGTATTAAAAAGAAATTTTGTTTTGCAAATATTAAGATAGTACAATTTTTCGAATTTTGTTTTTATTTAAATTGACCTTTGCCCCTCTATTTAACTGTGATTCCTATATGAAGATAAAACTTTTCCGCTATATTTTCTCGGAACTGGGTAACTTTTTCAATAAAATTTTGTTTCCTCTTGTTTTAAAAAACTAAATAACTACAAATTAATTTCTCGTAGTTTGTCAATTAAAAAATCTACTTTTTATGTATTTTGTTTTAAAAACTAAATAACTACAAATAAATTTCTTGTAGTTTTTCTGTCAACTGAAAATACAATTATTTATGTATTTTTTCATAACCCGGAGACTCTTCTGTGAAACATTCTTTTTCCACCTTATTGATTTTGTTGATAATATTTGGTCATTTCTTAGATTTGATCAAGACGAGAAGATGCTGGTTGAATTGTCTGTAACGAAATGCCTTCCTTATAATTTCTTCGACGATGATGATGAGTCAAAAATTTTGAGTACCTAAATGACGAATCCAAACTACCAAATCGAAATAAAATGAGATCTTCATTCTTGTCACATTTTTAAAAAGTCCAGAAATTCCATCAAGTTATACAAAATCTCATGAAAAACAATATATGATGGAGTGTTACATGAAAAAGTACACTTGGAACCCTGAAACCGATCCACCAAACGTTTACGTAGAATTTTCTCTGTAGACTTAATTAGTTGAACAACAATTCTTTCAAATCCCTTATATACCTTATATACCATCAAGTTTTATTCAATTAATAAGTTAATAGTCATACTTTTTCAATGAGTCAGAAAACTAAAAACTAAAATATTTGTTAATATTACTTCTTAGTAGATATAGTGATATATACCGAAGAACTGTATTTCACATGATTATAGATTTTTAAATTTCTCTTGAAAATAAAATCTTTTAACCCTTATTTTCTTGGTCATCTGTTTACATTTCAAACGTTTGTTGTATACAAAATTTGAACATTCAAAAAAATAAATTAAACGAATTTTATTGCAGCAAGTAAATTTCATAATTAAACTCCTTCTAAAAACGTTTCCAAATTTAAATTTTGTTTTTCTAATAATTTCGAACCATTTTTAAAATGGTACGTACAAAAAAGGCAATACTCAAGATTCTCGCTTGTTCTCGCTTGATTATTGATTTTATTGATCAGAACGTTAAGAAGGGGCTTATTTCATGGACTTGAAGTTCGATACAAATTATTGAACTCGATTTTTTCTTGATTGTTTCGCTTGAAAGCACCACTCTATTAAAATATTAAAGAAAAAGCCTTTATCATAACGAAATGTCAAGTTGACTTGTTTTGGATTTTAAAATGTCGACTTATTATTAAATAATTAAATAATAAAATTGATTTTTTTTTCTAAACCTTTTTTTAGAACACAATTTCTAAAGATTCTTTTGAGCGTATCTTTTAAAGCATTAAAGTTTGAAAATCTTGACACTCAAACAAACCGATAGATGGGTGAAAGAAAAACATTTGACAATATCATGTCCCTGAAATATTACACGTCTCATGTTTGAAGGAATAATTTGTTTAATTACAGGGTTTTATCAAGCCTATGACTTCCCACAATAGCCTATGTTCCAAATATTTTTAGTTTACTCAGTATCAAAATCAATTCGATTAAATATTGAGCAAATGTCATCCTGAAACGTGTCCCTAATTACCTTTTTCCAAACATGTGGCGTTATAATTTTTTTTATATAAAGCGAATGATCTAATTATTAAATACACGTATTTTTCATAACTCATTTCAGAATTACAAAATAAAGCTTTTTTTCTCGTTTGCAAACATCGAGTTTTGATGTCATCCGCCAACAAAACAGTGTTTAATTAATTTTATGGTTGAAGAGTTTAATATCCACATTTGAATGGGTAATAATTAAAGATTATTGAATATATTTCAAGATTTAAAAAGTTAATTACACATAATGTGTCTTTATTTGACCAAAATAACTAATTTAGTAGTCCGAAAAAGATCGTACAACAAGAAGCATATTCTGGAAATGAGTTTATGATGAAAATATTAATAAAAATATGTTGTTCTTATCCGTGTAACACTTGATTCTTAGGTTATTGCCACGTAAGAATATGCTTTACAATAATAAACATTTTTTCGATAACCTTGTCAGCGGGTAACAAAAAATTTATTTTCACTGAGGAAGTTAGTTGTAGAAAGGAAAATAATCGATATTTCGATTATTTTTTAATTTAAGAATAATTTTAGACAACCTGAAAGTTACTTGTTAGATTAATTATATTGTAAATAAAAACCAAAATAAAAGGTTTTAGGTTGTTCTTAAATACTTTTGAAACAAAATTTAATTGAATAAGTCCAACTTTTTCACTTTCACCTGATACATTGTAAAAAGCTGTAATTTTAGAACAGCATAAATATTGTAAATTTGTAAAGCTTCTACGATTTCAAATTCAAAGCTGTCCAATTGAAAGGATTGAATAAATTTAAAAGTAAAAGATCCAATATTTAAAGCAAATCTAAATAAATGTTTGAAAATTATTATTTCCGAGAGTTTAAAGTTAATGAATATCAGGAATTTAATTAAAATTTTTCTTTACAGAATAAAGTCTATTTAAAAATGATGCAACGACCCTCTTGCATTCCAGAAATACATTCGCAAAAATGCCGCAAGTTTATTAGTAGAAAGCTGCGGAAAGGCAAAGTAGGCAGTAACCACTATCCGAAAATATCAGCATGCTTCGTCACGCTCACAGTCTCTGTAAACCCACAAAAAAAATCTACAAATCGCGAGTGCACGGTGCCGATCATACCTACTGGAAAGATCCGAAAATAGTCATGTAAAGCTATAAGCCACCATAAAAAAATGAAAAGAAAATTACCAAAATATACTCTGATGGATAACCACCCGCAAAGGAATTCTAAATAAACTTCGACTCGCAACAAAACTTTACGCCTCTTAAAAGCTCTCATCTTATCCCTAATATATGTATAATGAAATATTTTAATATTATAAAAACTGATATTACAGGGTGTCTACTCAAATTCTGGAAAAAAATTCCCTAACTATTCCAGGTTTTTTTTAGGTGTCTCTATAGATTTTTCCAGGTCTAATTTTTCATTCAAGTATTTTGCATTTTTTAAAGCACTCGATTCGGAATATGTATACGAGTTTATTATAAATAATGTTTTTTTACAGTCCTCGTGAAATTCAATTACTTTTTTTCATTTGTGAAAATAACTGCATAAAAGGGCAAGTAAATTCTTAAAGGTACAAGTTTCTAAGGATTTAATTAATATTTTTAATTTAGAAGGCTTTGACTAGAAACATAATTAATAATTTCTGACATTTAGTCACAAAATAGTTGAATTTTCAACCAAAAAGGAAGACCTTTTAATAAAATTGTTGAATTTTCCTGAACTTCTTACGAGTTGACTACTTTTCAAATTGTGTTAGGTTGCACGATTAAAAATAGTAACAATGAATTTTATTTTTGAATTTAAATTTCCTAATCCCTATTCCAAGTAAAAATTATAATTCTTTACGAAAATTCCCTGTTCCAATTGGGAATTATAATATTCTTCTGAAAAGTTCCAGTTCCAACTCAGAATTGGTTAAAATTTGAAAATTCCTTGCTCCAACTCAGAATTTATTTAAATTTGAAAACTCCCTTTTCTCAATCAAAATTATAATTCTTTTTAACAGTTCCTATTCAAATCCAGACTTATAATTCCTTTCCAAAATTCCCTCTTCCAACTTAGATTGATAATTCTTCCGGATAAATTCAAATTCCAACTCAGAATTTATTTAAATTGGAAAGTTCGCTGTTGCAAATCAAAATTATCCAGAATTATAATTCTTTTGAAAAATTCCCTGTTCCAATCCAGAATTTTAATTCTTTTCAAAAATTCCCCGTTTCAACTCAGTATTAGAATTCTTTTAAAAAATTCCCTGCTCTAATTCAAAAATTTAATTCTTTGCGGAAATTGCCTGAAATATTTTTAATCAATCGCAAAAAATCCCTAAATAATCCAGTGATATTCTCTGTATTCCTTCAGAATCTTTTGAAATATTCGAAAATTTTGGAAAACCTGTGAAATCCCATAAAATCCGTTTAAATCCTACGAAATCCCTTCAAATATTTTAAAATCCGATGATTTTTGAACAACTTTAGGTTGTGTTAGTGTTTTTCGTCGGAAATTTGTATTTTTGAAGAAAAATATAGTAGTTTGATAGTCTATATATTGTATAAAAATAGTAGGTATATATTGACTCTCAAGTTATACGACATCAATTTCCATCATTAATCAAAAATAATATCCTTGCTTGCAAAAAAGATGATATCTCTACCAAAATATCTTTTGGTAGAAGTACAATCTTTTTTGGTTAAAAATGCCACTGTTGGGATGAAAAATAATCTGTTCTGGTTGAGGATTAACTATTTTGGTTGAAAATTCGTATTTTTTTATTGAATTGAACTGTTTTTGATTTCGAAGAATATTTTTTGGTTGAAATATTAGCTATGGCATTTTTGTTTCAAAATTCATCTTTTTTGGTTGATAATTCAACTACTTGGCTGAAAGTTTAACTACTTTATTAAATATTCCTGTTCTTTTCGTTGAAAACTAATTTTTTAAAGAGAAAATTTAATTATTTTATTTTGGGTTGGAAAAAGATCTTTTTGAGTTAAGAATTCAACTATTTGGTTGAAAATTCATGTACTTTGTTGAACACTCGACTTATTGAAGGAAATTAATTTTCTTGGTTGTAAATTCATCTTTTTTGTTGAGAATTCAACTATTTGGTTAAAAATTCCTATTTTTTGTTGATGATTCATCATTTTAGTTGAAAATTCATCCCTGTAGTTGAAAATTCTTATTTTTAGTTAAAAATTAATGCTTTTAACTGAAAACTTAAGTATGCCATTTTTGGTTGAATATTTATCTTTATTAGTTGAAAATTCATCTATTTGGTTGAAAATTCGTCTTTTATATGTAGAAAATTATTCTTCTTAGTTAAAAATTTTTGTTGTTTGTAGAAAATTCAGTTATTTTGTTGAATATTAATTTTTTAACTTCGAATTCAACTATTCCATTTTTGGTTAAGAAATGCTCTTTTTAAGTTCAAAATTCAACTATTTGGTTGAAAATTCATGCGTTTGTTGAAAACTTGCCTTATTAGTAGGAAATTAATTTTCTTGGTTGTAAATTCATCTGCTTTGTTGAGAATTCAACTATTTGGTTAAGAATTTATATTTTTGGTATAAGATTCGTAATTGTAGTTGAAAATTCATCTCTGTGGTTGAAAATGCTTATTTTTTAGTTAAAATTTTTTTTTTCAACTTAAAATTTAACTATTCCGTTTTTGGTGGAAAACTTACTTTTATTAGTTGAAAATTCATCTACTTGATTGAAAATTTATGTATTTTAAATTATACGAGAATAAGTTGAAAATTCGTTTTTTTTGGTAGAAAATATTGTTTGGTTGAAGTATGAACAATTATATTTTTTGGTTTAGAATTCATCTTTTTTTATTGAAAATTCAACTTATAGGCTGGAACTTGAACTATTTTGATAAAAATTCATTTTCTTCGTTGAAGATTCATCATTTCAAATATAAAATTTCAACAACAATTATCAAAAATATATGTCATTTCTTTTCTATTGTTTTAGATGATAGATAATATGAGGTAAAAAATGTTTTATGAATAATTATTGTATGTTTAAATTTTAAAATTACTCGAGAGAAAAAAATGCGTGTTTATTTTCTTGTTGTGAAAACAAATGACTGACTTTCCATGACCACCATAATTCCCTGACATTTCCAGGTTTTCCAGCTTTTCCAGTTGAGTAGACACCCTGCACTGAAAATTTTCTCTGTGTATAAATTGGCTAAATATTCATTTTAGGAAAGGAAAAAATACAACGGTCAGTGGAGTGAAAAAGGCATGATGATTCAACTTCTGGAAACTAGAATTTACAAATCCTTGTCTTTGATCTTCAAGAATTTCTTGTTTAATTAAACCAAATCTGAATAAAATTGATGATATTTTGAAATCAAATCATGGTCACGAATGAGCGAAAACTTCGAGAGAGCTCTTCGAACTATCTGATCTTTTACTGTGGATGGGAGTTGTTATTTTAAACATGACTCCCCTGCTTTGATTCTCAAATAGATACGCTCTCCTGCTTGGTTTTATACTTCTATTGTGTGGAAACCTGGCAAATGGTTCAACAGACTTCTTTACTCAGCCCTTTTTCTAACAAACTTTCTTTTCTCTTTAAAAATTACCCTTTTCACGGCTCTCCCTCATTTATCAGAAACCAAAGACAAGGAATGTCTCTCAGAAAACTCAGTTTTTATCTCCCTCACTGTTTTTACTGGTGTGTAGGGGAACATTTCTAACTTCGGAAATAGGAATATGTTACAAATTTCTCTTCCAAAAATTAAAATAACTCTCTACGGGTTGACCAAAAAAAAACTCATTTTCAAAATTCCCTGACTTTTTTCTGTTTTTTTCCTGATCATTAATATGCAAAGATTCAGGTTGAAATTTGAAGATTTCAAATTTATTTCCACCAAAAAATATGACTTTTCTACCATAAAAAATGAACTTTTAATTTAAAAGTACGAATTTTCGACTAACAAATATGAATTTTTAACAAAATTGTCAAATTATCAAAAAAATAATTAAATATTCCACAAAATAGATGAATTTTCAACAAAAAAGATAACTTTTGTACCAAAAAAGAAGAATTTTCAATCCAATAAAAGGACGCATTTTCAACAAAACAGTTGAATTTTCAACCAAAAAAGAATACTTTTTAACAAAATACTTGAATTTTCACATAAAAAAGATTCAACTTCAACCAAAAAGAGTTGTAGTTTCAACCAAATAGTTGAATTTTTAAGCTATAAAGTCGAATGTTTTAGAAAACAGTGAAATTTTAAATCCGAAAAAATCAATTTTCAACAAGAAAGTTAATGATAACCCAAGAAAGATAAGTTTTCTACCAAATAATTGAACTTTAAACAATAGTAATGGTTGATATTTCAATTTAAAAAAATTAAAAAAATTTCAACAAAATAGTTAAATTTTTAACCAGAGTCGAATTTTCAACAAAATAATAAAAATTTTAACAAAATAGTTGAATGTTTAACCAAATAGTTGATTTTTCAACCTACAGATATGAATTCTCAACTAAAAATGTGATAACTAATATTTAAATAAAAAGATCAATTTTCAGCTGAAAATGGAAACGTTACTTTCTAAGCAAAAAAAATTTAATAAAAAACGAATTTTCAACTAAAGAGATAGATTTTCAACTAAAATGATAATTTTTTAACAGAAAAAAAAAAGATTTTTTAACGAAGTAGTTCAACCTTCAACCAAGTAATTCAATATTCAACCAAAAATGTAATAACCAAGAAAGACGAATTTTCAACACAATAGTTGAATCCTCAACCAAAGAAAATTAATTTTCAACCAAACAGTTGCATTTTCATAAAAAAAATAAATATCCACTATAAAACAGATGAATTTTGAAACAAAAAAAAAGAAGAATTTTTAAATAAAGAGTTCAATTTTCAAACAAGAAAGATTTCAGTTGAATTTTCGTGACCAAAATATGAATTTTCGAGAAAAATAATGACTTTTTAACAAAATTGTTAAAATTTTAACCAAATAATGAAATTTTTTAACTATAAATATAATAGTCAGAAAGTAGGCAACTGCAAAAAAAAAGAAGTATAGAAATAGAAATACAAGAAAAATAAATTACTGACAAGAATATTATATCAGGCTGGCCGGAATACTTCACTTTCAAAATTCCCCAATTTTTCCCTGACCAATTTTTCATATTCGCTGACTATTTGTTTGTAATTATTGACACAATTTTAAAGAAAAATTTCAAATTTATTATCCTCGGCAGTTATTTGAAGTGTCTCTTAAAGAAATTCCCTGACTTTTGTTAGATTTTTTCAGAATCCCTGACTTTTCCGTAATTTCTAGATTTTCCCTGACCTATGGCCATCTTGTTTCTAACTTTAAATTTAGAAATTCAAAAACATAAAAAAACTATAATGAAATTTATACAAATGCACGGCAAAAATGTATAGTTTATAGTTTTGAAAAAATACAAAAATTTAAAAACAATTTGTGCTGTTATTCAATCTCTATAATTTTAACGTAAATTGTGAAATCAATTATAAATTTTAAAACTCTTCAAAAAATATTTCTATTTAATTAGTGCTACATTCAAACTTTCCACATTTGGATTTCAGCTATATATTATCTTTGTTTTAGTGATTTAAAAATGTGATTCATTAATAATAATAGTCAAAATAAATTATGCTGCAAATCCCTATTTTAAAGATTTTGCCAAATATTATTAGTTCGATTTCAACGATATTTGTGGCCAGATCAAGGATAAATATAGTTGGTTTAGCTACATATTTTCTTTCGTGTGGTTCTAAATTTTGTTGACTCCCTATTTTTTCGATTTAAAAATAAAATTAGAACTACGAGAATACGAGTAAATTTTAAAAAACTACTGATCAGCTAAATTAGAAATTTTGCGGTGAAATACTTTGTTCAAATTAATTTTTGAAAATAGAAAGACTCCCGTTTCGATCTTCTTGACAGCGCGAGTTTTTCATGCCAGTAGATATACATAGGGACAACCTGAAAAAGTACCCCTGTAGTTAAATCTTGTCAGCGTGATCGATTATAGGGTCGTTATAAAAAAGATTCAGCTGCTCTACATAAAAAAGATGTAGTTAGCGGTTTCCGAAACAAATCTTCCCACGAAGACTGAAAAGTAAAAAATATGTTTACTTTTCTGTAAAAAGTTTTAGTTGATAATATACAGTGCAAAAAGATTTATTATAAAATTAAAAATGCGAGAAATAATAGATTATAGAATTACATTTTTTCTATGATCCAAAATCGAAAATTTTGAATTATAATTATTAAAGTTACGTGGTTTCCAAAAAAATTGTATAGCACTACGCTTAAAATTAAAATTTGATTGATTGTAAAATTAAAAATTTTCTAAAGAGGGTAGTATCCAAATTCTACACAGTATCTAGATTTCAAAGTATCTAAATTCTATATCCACAACATTCAAGAGTGTTTAAGATTTGAAAGAATGCAAATTTTATAGTTATTACATTTTTTAATATTTTAATTTCTAATGCGCGCGAATTTTATATCTAAATTTATATTTTGTTTCAGGCACTGGCAGCAGAAATAATCCGTGGCAGCGGAGAACGCAACGGTAAGAACTGTTGAATACGAATAATTTTCATATTATTAATTTAATTATTATAAACAAATTAAAAAACTACATAGTTTCAAGAAAAAAAACATTTTTCTCTGACTAAAACTGCTATATTTTTTTTCTAGTGCAATAGTGAATTCTGAAACTTTATATATAGTATATAAATAGCTTCTAATAATTATTATAAACAAATTGGAAAAGAAAAGATAGTTTAGGAATTTTCGCGCAGAATTTTCTTTCCTTTTCCGCTAATCTGCCTCAAAATGTGATATCGTAAATACGTAGGTACTTGACTGCAGAAAACTCTTCACAATCTACAAATGTCATTGCTATACAACAATTTTTTAAAGAAAAGTACATTTTGGAATTTTTACACATAACTTTTTTTTCTTTTCTACTTGACATCAAAATTTCTTAATAAAACTCGACACTTTTATTGACTCTTAATAATATTCATTATTATACAAAAATTGAATAAAAAATGCAGAATTTTGGCATTTTCGCTTAAATATGTGTTATTTAGGCATCTTCGCGTATAATTCTTGTTCCTTCTCCGCAAATGTGCCTCACAATGCGATATCGGAGATGCTAATTGACTACAGAATATTTTTAACACTGAAAAAAATTTATTTTTTTAATCAAAAATTATAAACTAAATTAATAAAAATTTACAATTGTTATTAACAATTTATTTTTTAAAAACGCATATGTAAATGTTTTTTACTTGAGTAAGTGCTTTTTTACTCTAAATGTTTTAATAGTACATCAGCATTGATATTATAAGAAAAAAGTTTAGAGAACATTTAAAAATTATTATTGTGACTAAAAGATATTATAAACAAATGGCATAAATGAACATATCTTGGCAAAAGAAGATAATTTATTTTAAATTTGATATACGCATGTTAGATCATAGTTATAATTTGTATGAACAATTTGTTTAAAAAATTCACAAATTCCACATTATCACGTTGAAAGAAGCAGGTTCTTTTCGTCTTTATCTATTACAATAATTATAAATTATTAAATGTTGTATTGGAATTTTGTGTTTTTAATGAGTGTTTTATAGGTACTTACAGCGAAAAATTACTTTATAAAACTTTAATACGTATCCTTAATAAAAATTTTTCCCATTGACGATTTGTCTCAAAATTGGAATTGTGGCAGCGTTAATATCATATAATATTTTTTACCACGTAAAATCTTGACAAACAAATATTTTAACTGGCTTTCAAAAAATTTTTAAAGGAGATTTAATGGGAAAACGGATTTATTTTCCACGAGAAAATGTTAATTTCATTCACTTAGTAGTACATAAGTACTTAATCTTGAGTTTAATTTTAACTGTTTCGAAAATTATTATTGTTTATAAAAATAATGATGATTGTTAAAAAAATAAAACAATTTGAAAGTTTACTTTAATTTATAGCAAATTATTTTAGTTTAGTTGTGGTTTAAATTTTACTTCAACTGATGCCAAAATGAAAATGTAGTGTTTAATTATCATTATAAATAATAAAATGTCAACAGTTTTTTCACCTGATGTTGTCCTATTCCAGTGTCTTATAGTGAAGTCTATATTGCTATGATACTCTTTAATAGTGCTGTAATATCCGCATAATAATCGTGTCAAACGGGGGTTTGACAAGTATGACCGGAAAATGGAATTTTTATCTAAAATAACGTGCTGATGCTTCACATCTTAAAAATGTTAAAAAAACTTTTTTAATTAAAAAAGTTGTCCCAATCACCTGAACTAAAAAATAAAATTATGTAAATTTGTTCCCAAGATACAAAATTTTAAATAAAATTTTCGTTAATTTTTGTATAAATCACCTAAACATTCAAGTAGTCCTCAGTTCGTAAAAATTTTGTTTGGTAACGAACAAAAAATACATGTCTCATATTTTGCCTTCGAAAACATTTTAGTTTAAAAATTTTAGTTGTATCTACCCTAAAAAATAGTTATTATATGGACAAAAAAATATTTAGTTGACCCAAGACAATTTTTTGGTTAGCAAAATTTGGATGATTATATACCATATCTTTTGGTTGACCCAAGCAAATATTTTGCTTCATCCAAGAGAATATTTTAGTTAATTGAAACAAATGTTTTTGTTGGTCCAAGGGGCCATTCACAAAATACGTGATACATTTTTCAGGAACTTCTGACCCCCCCCCCCCTAACCAAAACTTGCAGTTCATCCAACCATAAATAATTTATATTGTAAATGGATTACCATGGAATTGTGTCATATTGTGTGAATTATTTATTAGTTTTTTTAGTAGCTATTTAACTACTAAATATCATAAGGCGAGAATATTCCACGGCAAGCCATCTGCAATATACATTGTGCAGAATCGTTTGTTTATCTGATTTAAAAAATCGTTCTGTTGTTTTTTATAAAACTTAATCACGCAATCTTAGGTAATCACACAGATTCATGTAATAATCCTAATCGATTTTGCTTCCGGATCACTTATTTTGATAAGAATCACCGAAATGGAATGCCATCTTAAATTTCAGTACGTGATCGTACCAAATGTGCATGCGTCCGTTGCTTTTAAGATGCTTTTAACAAAATATTTTGGGTGAATCAACCAACAAATTTTGTTGAATCAGTAAAATATTTTCTGAAATCAACAAAACGATTCAACCAACAAATTTTCTTGATTGAAGCAAACGAATGCGATCTACTGAACAAAAAGTTGGTTCATTTAACCAAAATGTTTTCTGAAATAAACCAAATGCGGTCAACAAAACGATTTTGTTCAATGAAGAATGTTTGTTTCTAGAACGATTTTCTATATGAAATCGTTCTATAGAGGAATTTGATAAACAAAATGTCTTTGAAATTCCAACTTTTTGGAGTGTAATCTTACTCATAGTCATACAGATGAATCTCTTTCTCCTCTCGCTGGACCAACACTCAGGAGTGAATTCAATGAAGCTGCGAGTACAGTTCTCTGGCTTTATTCTGGCTTCTGAGGGCTGTGGGCATTTATTAATAGAGATTAAACTCCGCGTCGTGTAGTGTCGTGTGCAAAGGCTCTCCCGCGCAGACTTTACGAGATGATTCCAGTCATCTTGCTTCTTGCTTCAAGAGTACTTCCTGAGCCCTCAAAACTAAATTCTCTAAACGTGCTTGTAAACACAACGATTATTCCAATTAATCGTTGATTGTCAATCAATTATCGGTAATCATCGATCGGTAATTCCAGTCGGTTTGGAACAAAACTTTTACGTATATACCATCATTAATTAAACAACAATAGTGAATTGTAAAGTGATTTGTGGTAGTGATTATAGTTCTCTCTTGGATTATAAAAACAATATGAATATGTAGGTCCATGACTTTAGATTCTATTTTCCCTTGCTTCTATACTTTATAATTTAATTTAAAATGTAAAATTATTGGCTCTGTCTATATGAAGGGCGAGGCTGGCCGGTGGATATCTCCAACTATTTGTTTCGACCTTTCTTCTATATAATTTAAATTCTTTCCATTCCCCATTTTCTCCAGTAAGACCAATTTTTAATTCTTCATGGCGTGTTACAGATTGGATAGCAATAAATTGAAAATGTTGAGTTAGGAGGCACTGCTAGTGAATCAGAAACGAAAAAAAGAGACGCTTTCTCTAGGAAATAGAAAATTAGGGACCTGTTGATTGGACGCTGGTCGAATCGAGTGATAATTTGGCAGAGTGTAATTTTCGATTATGAAAAGGTCGAACGAGTCACCCCCGTTCTCGATTAACCACTCGGTACAATTGGTTCGCCAGTTCGGTGCAATTTAAACACTTGGACGCGCCGACTGACGTAACTGCTATTATTACAGAGCATTAGACTGCAGTACAATCGAGACGCCCTTCAATATAACTCATTATTGTTTATCTGTATCGACTCTAATTGGCTAATTAATTAATCGCTTTCCCCGAAACACGGCGGCGGATCGCCCAATTTCCGGTCGGTGTTCAAGTCCTCTTTTTGTAAGTTTCAGAAAAAAATTCCATAAGGATCTGTCAGGTTTTCAAATTTATTGTCCCGCCCTCTGACGTAATGACACGACGATTGTTTAATCAAAATGATACAATTGTGTACAACGCATGATTCATCGTTTATCTAAATGGCAATGTTTCTGTATCCTATAAACTCTAACTTAAATCACAAGGTGGCTGTTTTAATCGAGGAAAAAAATTCCCGATTTTTTCCCGGTTTGCAAAACATTTTCATCCTCATTGAAATTAAAAAATTCGAACTCTTTCAATTTAAACTTTTCAAATTAAAGCTTAAAAAATGTTCATTCCAATAATCAATAATTTACACGTATACAATGGAAGCTTTTAACACTCTTCAATTGAACAATTTTAAATTAAATGCCGTTAAACTACAACATTTTTTATTTTAAGCTTTTATAAATTGAAAAAAAAATTATTACTAATTGTAATTTGTTCCTAAAGAGATACTGAGGCTTATCTTGAGAAGAAAATGTCTCAGGTCTAAATTGTTTATTTAACAATCATTTGAAAAATAAAATCAGCTATTTATCGTCAAGGTTGAATAAGAATTGCAGCTTCTAATTACAATGAAGACACTAGCTACACTTGTACAGAAATTTCGATATGAATAGCTGAATTTTTTTATACGTAGATACTCCCTGCAATCACATTTTTTATGTTTTTTTTTTAATTAACAATTTCAACCTCCAAAAAAATGTCTAACGGACGCCTGAGTCCATTTTCTTCGATTTTAAAAATTATTATTAATCATTAAAAAGGTCTGATGAATTTTGAAATTGTCTATTCGTACATTACAACCTTAACCTGAATTTTAATCCTTATTGACAATTATTTTCATGAATTTAAATATTTGCAATATTTTGAAATTTAAATTTTAGGATTTGGGCACTAGAATTGGGGCGAGAAATGAAGGATTTGTTGTGCTATTTGGAAACACTGAATCTAATCAATAAATTTTTTGACACTTTCTTTGATAAGATGTGATCAGATGTTTGTTTATCGTTGAGTCAGGTTTGCAGGAATGAAAGAAGCTTGTACAATTTTACAAGTAAATGAGGAATGAGTGAGATTCGATATTGGATAAAATACACGCTATCGCGGAAATGCGATTCTACTTTATTAAATATTTAAAGAAGTAAATTTAATCTAATGTTTAAAAACTAAAGGATACAAATTTTGAAATTTTTCATATTTTGAAGCATTTTAAAGTTAAAAATTAAAAGCTTTAAAATTTATCAAAAACGGTAATTCTGTACTGAACCAAAATTCAAAACACAACAATATTCTAAAGCTTCTTCCATAGCAAAAAAATTCTAAAGGGTTCCAAAGTTGACAAAAAATAGGAATTTTAAAGGAACCAAATTATAAATCGCCTCGAATTCTGTATTCCAAATGCAGCTTTTCGAAATATAAAATGCCTTGAAAATTTTTAAATGTCTTAAACCTCAAAAGACTTTCATTCATTTTAAATTAGGATAGTGTTGGTGTATTTTCAAATTGAAATAATTAACATTTTTTATTCTTTGATATTTTAGGCTCTAAAAAATACGGTTTTTGTTCAATAACAAATTTTTTAGAAATTAAAAAAGAAATGTTAAACCTCAACAACCAAAAACGACTAAATTTAGAAAAGCATATATACATTTTTTAAATTCCTGAAAATTTCTCTTATTTTATTTAAATTTTTAAAATTGTGGAATTCAACAAAATAAAAATTCTGTATCTTTCGGAATTTGGCACCATGAAAATTCTAAATCTTCGTCAACTCAAGCGAGTGAAAATGGTAGATTTATTAGTTTATATCAACTCAAAATTTTTTAAATCGTTTTCTAAACTTTTCGAATTTTAAAAGCATTTCATTGTAAGTATTTGAAGGTGGTTTTAGAGCCGAATTCCAAAATTTAAGCATTTTCGTACCTATCAGAATAGTATTAGTAACCAAAGAATGTCGTAAATTGAAAATTTATAAACAACTTATAAAGTTATAAACCATTTTTTAACCTAATTGGTCTCATGGACAGACCAATTGAAATAGTAGAAAATGTAACGGTGTTATGAGAATATTTCAGTAAAAGATGATTTTTCATAAAAACAAAATTACCTTTCGACTGTTTAAAAAAAAAATTTAATTACATAGAGTCCATGTGTTAGACAATTTTTGTCTCAACCCTATTTGTTATCTAGTATAATTAAATGCGTAAGCGGGTGTCGTTCGATGTAATAATTATTGTTTATTTATTCTACATAAGAAATAGGGTTGAGAAAAAAATTGTCTAACAGAAGGAATATATGTAATTTTTCCCGTAGAATCAAATAAAGTTATTACTTTTTTTTCGTAACAGACATTATTAAACAAATTTTTTAAACAAAAATTGTTTGAGCAATCGAAAATTCAAATTTTATCTTCATGAAAAATCATAATCATAATCATCTTTCAATAAAATATTCTTATCCCACAATTCAGTTTTCTACTATGTCAATTGGTATGCTTATGAAGCTTAATAGGTTAAAAAATTGTTTATGATTTTATAAGTTGTTTATAAACTTTCAAGTCGCGCCTGAGTCGAGTGAAACCATGGCTCGAACGAGTAATGCAAGCCTCTGACACACGCGTTGTGTCATGTGTCAGAGACCGGAGGCTTGCTTCTCTTCGCCCACTCAAAGGAGTCCTTGAGTGTTATTCTTTTCTTATCCCTTTCTCTCTTTCTCTATCCCTCTCTCTCTCTTTATATATAAAACATTGTTATTTCCGAACTTATTGATATTTTTCGGAAACATTAAAATTTGATGTTTTTTCAAACAACTTCTAATAAAATTAAGACGAGTCGAGTGAAATCATGGCTCGAAAGTGTAATGCACGAAGGAATAGAAATGGAGTAGTATCCCTGGAAGTGGGGAGTGGGACGAGCAACGTCCAAGAATTCTTTAATGTTTGCCACGAATGGAAATTTGTGAGCAACCCCGTGGACATGCGCACTGGCGGTTGCCATGTCAACGATGTCAACACGCCTTGGAAGTTTCGATTTTGTGAAATTTTGAACATAATAACCTACAATATTTTGTTCATTGAAATTAACTTTATCCCTTACTTACGTACTCAATTAATTATTATAATAATGTCATTGGAGTACTTACACTTTCTAGATCCTTTTCGTATTTTTCATGTCATTTTCCTTCACGTTTTTAATTCAGGAACGTGATATACACGATATACACCCAACAAAATAAAAACACAAACGAACATAACGCACATATGCATAGAGATGTCAAAATATAACATAGGGGAGTGGGTATGACACGTGACAGCGAAAACAGCACTGCGCATGTGCACGGGGTTGCTCACAAGTTTCCATTCGTGGAAAACATTAACGAATTCTTGGACGTCGCTCGTCTCACCTCTGCTCACCAAACACACAGGGTGATACCACTCCTTACTATTCCTTCGTGGTGTAATTCAAGCCTCTGACACACGCGTTGCGTCGTGTGCCAGAGACCGGAGGGTTGCTTCTCTTGACCCACGCAAAGGAGATCTTCAGTTATTCCTCTCTCTCCCTCTCTCTTTATATATATAAAAAAACATCACGTGCATCCTAAACTACGACCAACGACAGATTAATGTGTAAACATCTTCGGTAAACGTTAACTGAAATTGAAATCTTACATAAAGCAAATAATAACTCACGTGCATGTAGGAGCTAGGAGTATACAAATTTATTTTCTCTTATATGTAATGTCGTGCAAAACTTGCCAGACATCTATTTTCCGATAGGTTAAACAAGCACCCTATTTTTAATAATAATAAACTGTAAAACAGTTTTCTTCTGGATAATCGGGAGGGGGGGGGGGGAATACTGTACGAAGTCGAAAAAATAACTCAAGGGCTCCTTTGAGTGGGTGAAGAGGAGCAAGCCTCCGATCTCTGACACACGACACAACGCTTGTGTCAGAGCCTTGCATTACTTTCGATCCACGGTTTCACTCGCCTCAGGCGCGACTCCCCATATCGAGGTCTAAGATGTTTACATATCAAAATTGTTATTTCCGAACTTATTGATATTTTTCGGAAACATTAAAATGTGATGTTTTTTCAAACAACTTCTAATCAAATTAACACATACTGCCTTTCATTTATGCCCATAAAACGGGTACTTTTATCACCTTTCATGCAATAATTGAAAGAAAATTTACAGTTTGTATTGTTATTAAAACTAGGGTACTTGTTCAACCTATTGGGAAATAGATGTCTGGAAACTTTTGAACGGCATTACATATAAGAGAAAATAAATTTTTATACTCCTACATGTACCACGGTGTGCTTGAAAGGGGTTTTGGATTTCTTTCTGGCATTTAAGATTTTGCTATTTGATATGTTGCGCTGACTTCCTACAAACATTTTGAGCTCAAAATTAAAATGTTTCATCGGTCCCTTTTCGAGATAAGGCCCTTTTTCTGCCATTTTTGCGGCTTTTACTGGGAAAAGCATAATGAAAGTGTTCCAAACTGCCTTTCTTTTTTACATTTTCTCAGAATAACTTATTTCAGTCCCAAAACTCAATACTCCCATTGAGCCCTTTTCCAGGTAAGGCCCTTTATCTAAAAAAAATTTTTGAATTATACTACAAAAGGCTAACAAAGCTAATAAGTTATTCTGAGAAAATGTGAAAAAGAAAAGCAGTTTGGAACACTTTCATTAGGCTTTCCCCAGTAAAACTCGCAAAAATAGCAGAAAAAGGGCCTTATCTCGAAAGAACCCCTTTCAAGCACACCGTGGTACGTGAGTTATTATTTGCTTTATGTAAGATTTCAATTTCAGTTAACGTTTAACGAAGATGTTTACACATAAATCTGTCTTGGGTCATAGTTTAGGACGCACGTGATGTTTTTTTTCTGTAACAAACTGATATACTGTTGAATTTGTTTAAATGAATTGTTCATAATAATTAAATACAATTTATAATATAATACTTGTTATTTCTAAGTCTGTCTTCATTAGTTCTGACTAACAATGACTGTATTTGTAAAAGTATTTGTAAAAGTATTTTTAAACACAAAAATAAATTTAAGAAGGGAGGGAATATAGATTGCAGAGGAGGGGTAGTGATAGTGGGGAAATTAGGGGATGGGAAATCGGATATAGGTAATAGGGGAGGGGGAAGTACGGGGAAGGTGTATTAGAAGGGAGTGGAAGTAGGCGAGGGGACGATAAGACAGGATCGGATAGAATAGGACAGGATAAGATAGGATAGAAAGGAGAGGCTAGGGAGGGGGAGGGAGACATTTGGGATCAAACTACTATAATTACTTAATTTTCAAAGCGAAATAAAAATATAAAATTTAAACATTTTAAATACTATATTAAATAGGCTACGAAATCCTTTTTTGTAAGCGCATGTCGCCTACTCTAATTTTTTGTAACGGGGGTTGCTTCTATACAATATAAATGAATCACCTGAAGAAATACAACTCTGAAAACAGAACTAAAATAATTGCAACCTGAGCAGAAATTGCAGCCTAAGCAGAAATTGAAACTCTTGAAAGAAGCTGATTCTAGCTTCTTCTTTCTGATTCACCAGCAGGCAGAAATCCTAAACCCCCATGAAGCTACAGTTCATAGTCATAGTGTAACTCTAGAACTCTGGACTGGAGATGTAATTAGGTTCTTTGTTCAAGCAGTATATTGTGTTATGACTTTAATTGAGTGACGTCAGTGCAATCATCGAGAGTGCCATATCCACATGAAATGCAGAAGCTTCAGCTTCAGCCATGAGGAGGCTGGACGAGCCGTTTGAAACTCGTCTCAGTGTGTTTTAAATTTTGATATTTGAACTACAAACTGTGTAGCTAAGAGATTCAGGGGATAGGAGTTTTAAAAGAGATAAGAGACGAGCATAGTGCAGCAACTATGCTCTAGTCTAGTGGCGAAAACTTTTAGTGGATGACTTTCAAATGATGCTAGTGCTTCTACTGTGCGTCATCATGAAGATAGCAGAGTTCTCTGTGGGGCGAGTTAGTCCCCCTTTACCAGCTCCAAGTCGACCGCCGCAGCCATGTTGCAACAAGCGAAAGCGACGCGATCGCCAACAAAACCGGAAGTCCAGTGACAGATGCAAATGCTGTTTCCAAAAACGTAAGATACATCCAGTACATCTTTGGAAAAGTTGTTTTGAACAATGCAAATGAAAATAAGTCTTTCCAGAGTCTGCAAGTCGTTAGCTTGTATTAATGTGCAGAAAAATTTAAACAAAAATTATCTCGGTTATTCTGAAAGTTCAAAAAAATAAGATAACAAAAAAATCGACAAAAAGCCTTAAGAAACTTACACTACACCGTTTTTCTACATCAGCTCGGCTAGAGATCATTTAGGAAAACTGCCACTAAGCAAGTATGTTAGAAATTTGTTTGGCTTTTTATAAATGACTTTTTTGGGGGCTTTCAGAATGACCAAACAAAATATAAAAAATTTCAAAAAATTCCTACACCGAGTGAAGAATCAGGGTAACCAGTGGAATATGCTAAGTGATCATATATTACATACAATGCTTTTTTTTGTTTAAATAAAGACGAGAATGAAATTGCCGTTAAGTTAAAACGGAAACAAAAATATAAACAAAACAAATACGTATTACATAATATCTGAACAACCCCTTAAGGAAATTTTTTTAAAGAGTCAATATATTACTTTGATTAATGTCTTATTGCTAAAAAGGATGAGGCTCATTCAAAAAGTCCCGATTTCAATATGATCACAGTTTCGAAAACCGCGAGGGTGGCCAATTAAGACTCAGATCAAAACTCCTTATGCCAATTTCCAGGGTTTCCCCGGTTATCAAATATTTTCCTCGGTTATTCAAATTTATAAATTAAAAACTAAACAATTTGTAATTTGATGTATTCAAAAGAGCATCTCTAAATTAATGAATCTTATACGAAACAATTCTAAATCTGAACCGTTTAAAATTGAAAATTAAACATTAATCAATGTTGTAGAAATTCGAAGCCTTCAAAACCTTCATATGAAAAACATTAAAAATTGTGCAATTCACACGTAGAAGCTATCAAAATTGAACAATTTTATATTTAGGGCAATCAAAATTCGTGAGACTCAAAAAGAGGCACTGAAAATTGTACAATTTATGACTTTCAATTTGAAACAGCACAAGATTGAGAAATTGAAATTCTCATTTAAAGATACTCAATTTAAAATTATTCAATTTTACACATTCTCAATTTAATTATTTAACTATTAAGCGCTTTCAATTAGAAATTCTCCCATTTTTTGGCATTCGATTTTGAATGCCATGACTTTATAATAGTGCAAGTATTAAAAGGCTTTCATGTTTAATTTGTACGATTTTGAACAATTTTATACTTTACTATAGTTTAAAATGGTCAAACTTATGAAGTATATCAAACTGAAATTATTGCGATATTAGAGTATTTATTATTTAATTTAAAATTATTTAAATATGAAGGATTTCAATTGGAAATTGCACAAATGGCTTACATTCACAATCTAGTAAAAGGCTTTTATTTCTAATTGTGCATTTTTATCATTTTTCTTTCATTCATCATCTATCACCATTCATTTCTAATTAAACACCTTAAATTTTAAACGCAACAATTTTGAATAAAATTGTTCAATACTTTCAATTTTAAATTCTTCTATTTTTTAAATTATTCAATATTTAAGACCTCAAATTTGAAATAGCGCAACTCTTAAGGCTTTAAATCTTGAAAAGTCATTATTTCCAATTTTGAAGGCTTCAACAAAATTCTTTAACTATTAAAGTTTTCCATTTGAAACTGATTAATTTTCATTGAATTTGCAAGGATTTAAAATGATCTAATTTATTAAGTTTCGACTTAAAATTATTCAATTCTGAACCTAATTAATAACAAATTATTAAACTATGAAGACTTTGACTTCAAAATTATACAATATTGCGAAATTTTGAACAAAAAAATGTATATTTGAATTTAAAAGTATTGCATTTTAAATTCTCCTTAAAGCGAAAAGGTGACTCGGTATTATATCAGGCTTGAAGTAAATATTCCAAAATATACATTTACAAATTATGAACGTGTTCCGAATGAAATAATGACAACTTTGCAAACTCAAGCCTTAAAATTAAACGATTTTACTATTAAACTTTAAAATTGAACAATTTAAAATTGGAAGTGCTTCCAGCTGTACAGTTTCCACTCTCTTAAAATGAACCAGTGAAATCTCACTGATTTCCCGTGAAATCTCACCGTTTGAAACAGCCAGAAGTGTGTCACTGACAATCAGTGAAAATGCACTGGTTCATTCAGTGGAGTTCCGGCACTGGTTTAATCAGTGAGGTTCACTGGTTTCTCAGGTATGGCACTTATCAGTCAAAAATCCCGAACGGTCTCCCATCCAAGGGATAAACGCGCCTGTCCGTGCTTAACATTCGAGATCTCGATAAGTCGAGAATCACCACCTAGCTACTGCTGTCGCACTGCTCTCTTAAACCGAACCAGTGAAATTGTCACTGGTTGAATTAGTATTTTGAATTATCACTGGTGGACCAGTGATTTTTCCACTTTGACTGAATGAACCCTTAAGTGACTAGTGTCGAACGGAAGATTTGAGGCCGAGGATGGATGTGGAATTTTAGAGAATGGAAACACCCAGAATATTGTCACTGTCATTTCACGAGTTTTTTCCTGTTATTTTCCGGTCCAGTGGCTACCCTGAAATCCTGAATAAAATTTCTCTAATTTCTCCTATTTGAATGAACGTCTACCCTCATGAATTCCAAAGGCCTTGCTTGAGTAAACGCGCGAAATGAATGTCCCAGGCCAATTCATATCTTTCGAGCCCTTCTGCGAAGACTTTGCTATTTCTGGCAAAGTCGTTAACTGTAAAAAGTGAACAAGATGTGGCAAAGCCATCTGGAATTTAAATAAAGTATTTCAGCAGTAGGCGCCACGCATGACACATTTAACTCGACATCAAGAACATTAGTTGTTGCGCCATTGTCTGCAATGTATGAACATTGAACATTGCACGCAAGAGCATAAAACATCTTATAGGTGTTTCAATTTCAATTTATTTATAAAACGATCTCTAGAAGAGAAATCACGTGAGAAATAAAAAAATGTATTAAAGTCCTTACAAATAAATATTCATCTTTTGCTGCAAGAAATTGCCCTCTTTTTCAATATTCACTCCTTCAACTATTTTATGATGATTGATTGTTAATTGGATCATCGATAATATGTTTTACCCGGAATAAAATTACCAGACGTTTTGCATTTTTCATCGTAGGTCAGATATCAGTATCTCAAATATCGGTTTTCAATTCCTGTGACAATAAATCAAACCAATGAAATAATTAATTATAGGTAATAACAGGAATCGGTTTTTTTGTAGTTCAATTTTAATAATAGCGACTTTTCTTTAGCAAGATTTCTAGTCATTTCTGTGTTTTAAAAAGTTTTTTTTAGCTGTATTTGCAAAACAGATAAACAATAGAATTGAAATATGCTCATTTTTGAAATTGTTTAAAATGTATTTTTATCAGTAATTAGATTTTGATTTCTTATTATAGACAATTTTTTTCTAGTATATTTCTTTTAGTATATAACCCTGAATTTTGCAAAGTATTTTTCTAAGTAAGCTACAAAGAAATAGTTTTGAAAAATAAAAAATTACTATTTGAAAACCCTTACTTTTTCTGTTTTCGTTTCCTTGGACTTTCAAATTTGTTTCGACTGTATTTTTACCAGTTGAAAGCTCTCAGTTGTTTAAAACATTCTTTAATGCCCGGTTGAAAATTCAAATACTTGATTGGAAGTTGAACTACTTTGTAAAAATTCATTTTTTGGTTGGAGATTCATCATTTTAGTTGAAAATTAATGCTTTTAACTGAAAATTTAACTATTCCATTTATGGTATGGAAATTGAGCTCTTTTTGTAGAAATATAAACTTTTTGAGTCAAAAATGCAACTATTTGGTTAAAAGTTCATCTTTTTGGATTCAGGATTTAAATATTTTATTGAATTCAACAGTTTTTTTATTAAAAACGAAAATCTTTATTGGTTCGAAATGCAACTACTTAGTTAAAGGTTGAACTACTTTATTAAAAATTAATTTTTTGATTAAAGATTCAAAATTTTAGTTAGAAATTAATCTCTTTGGTTAATAAGAAGAATAAAATGTTATTTTTTTATATCTGGGGAAATTTATAAATGATCTCTTTGGTTGAAAATTCTTTTTTTTTTACATGAAAATTAATGGTTTTATCTGAAAATTTAACTATTCCATTTTTGGTTTCAAAAATTCAACTGTTTGGTTTAAAGTTAATATTTTTTGGGTTAAAATTGAATTAATTCGTTGAAAGTTGAACTGTTTTGTGAAAAATTCATTTGTTGGTTGAAGATTCATCCACTCAAAAAAATGTCTGGTTAAATCAACCA